>VZSF01010786.1:0-31649 GCA_013398295.1 Chionis minor
TTTGCACAAGACCAGGTAGATGACGTCAGTTTCCCTTCCCTTATCCACGAACACTGTAACGCCATTGCAGAAGGCCACGAAATTTGTCAGACATGATTTGCCTTTAATAAAGCCATGTTAGCTATCAAACGATCACCTCTTATTTTCCACGTGCCTTAGCAGAGTTTCTTGCACCCTCCCTCAACCACTAGCCTGTCTCCTAGTCGTTTGTTGGTACCATTGGGTTTTTTGTTTGTTTGGGGTTTTTTTTGTTTTTTTTGGTTTTTTGTTTTTAAGTTATCACAGCACAAGGCTACAGATATTCCTGAAGCTCCACTCCTAGTGTCCTGTGTTTAACAACATGGAAAAAAGCTGCAAGGCTAGACTGGTAAGGCAAATGGTATTTAGATTCCAGTAGAGAGTTGGGACCAGGAACAAGAGCCTCTCCCTGACTACACCCAAGTTAAACCACATTTGTTTCCCATAGCTAGGAAAGAGCATCTAGATTCAGTGCTGGAAAAAACTCCTATCTCTGTGCTACCAGCCACTGAGCACTACTGATAAGAGCTACAATTCCCTCACCAAATGACAGCATGTCCTCAAGCTAGTTAGCTCTTAGTGAAGACATGGCAACAGACAAGCTGTCACTCTTGAACTTAATCTCTCTGCTTAAATCTGCAAGGTCCTAGTGAGCATGACTAATACCACAGAATCACAATATTCACCAAAACCCCCAAAGTTGAGGGATAAAAAGTGAGAAGAAATACTAGCCCAAGAAAGCAGAGTGTCACACATGTTCTTGAGCATACAGAATCACAGAAAGTTAAGGGTTGGAAGGGACCTCTAGAGATCATCTGGTCCAATCCTCCTGCCAGAGCAGCTCCACCTAGAACAGGTTGCACAGGATGGCGTCCAAATGGGTTTTGAATGTCTCCACAGTCGGAGACTCCACCACCTCCCTGGGCAGCCTGTTCCAGTGCTCTGCCACCCTCAAAGGAAAGAAGTTCCTCCTCATGTTCAGATGGAACTTCCTATATTCGATTTTATACCCATTGCCCCTTGTCCTGTCACTGGGTACTACTGAAAGAAGACTGGCCCCCTCCTCCTGGCACCCTCCCTCCAAGTGTTTATAACCATTTGTAAGATCCCCCCTCAGCCTTCTCTTCTCTAGACTAAAAAGACCAAACTCCCTCAGCCTTTCCTCATAAGAAAGATGCTCCAGCCCCCTAATCATCTTTGTGGCCCTTCACTGCACCCTCTCCGGCAGTTTCCTGTCCTTCTTAAACTGGGGAGCCCAGAACTGGACACAGTACTCGAGTTGTGGCCTCATCAGGGCAGAGTAGAGGGGGAGGATGACCTCTCTTGAGCTGTTTGCCACACAGATACCAAGCTGATCTGTTACTTAAGAATGCAAGGACACATTGGTTGAAGACAACCTGGTCTACTTTGATTGGAATGGACTAACAACATGCACAAAACCACATCTCAGATGAGGCAATACAGTTCTCTATTGGCCCAAAATTCTATCACCTGGTTCACACTGAAATTCAGTTGCCTCTTTTTCCTAACTTTGTAATCACAGAAATAACTTCAACTTGGTGAAACACACACATTTGAACATCAAAAAAATTCATTCTTGCCTACAAGTCTGATGTAGTATATTTCATAATTATAAACTATTCTTTATATAAAATGATTTTTTCAAAAGCAAGACATAGCTCAGACTTGAGAAAAGCCTTACCACACCTCTGACAAAAGGATTCAGGAGGAGGTGAAAAAGACGAGAGGGAAAGGAACAAGAGAGAAATATTGCAGATAAGGATAAAGAGTAAGAGTAGAAATATACTATATTGCTTAGAGAAGATGAGGTAACACACAGGAGACAGAAAAGGAAATGCACAGAGCAATGCAGGAAGACATATACTGTGACCCATTGTAGGAAAGAAACAAAAATGACTTGTGGGCTGCAGCTACAATAGCCAGACAGGGTGGGACAGAACATATGAAGAAGAAACCAGAGTCTCCCCAAAATCTAGCACCATCTCGCCAAATTTCATGATGTGGGTAGTACTATGTACCGGACGAGCAGGCAACAAAACCACCTTGCTTAAAACTACATCTGCACAGAGGTCACAGTTTACATTAAACCCCCGTTCTCTAGTTGAAAACCAAACACTACTTTCAATCTTTAGCAGTGTCTTTAACAATTAAGCAATATTAAAAAAAACCAAATGAGGTGAAAACAGCTGCCCTATAATCTGTTGTTCCCGCTATAAATCTTAGGATTTCTTTTGTTCAGTGGGGCAGCGGGAGGGAGAGACGGAAGAAAAGCAGCAGGGCAAGGGAGAGCACATGTTCCCAATGCCCAGCACCACTCAGTTTATGTTTTCCTCTCTTTGCCAGCAACTCAATTTCCACAGGCAGCCACAGTCCAGTGACAGCCAACACCTGACTGACTGCTACGAAAGCACTGGCTTCACATGGACACTGGCTGTGCTATCCATTAATTTTCCACTTTCTCTGGAACCACAGCTCCCCTTCTAAGTGAGGAGTACACACCACCTTCCAAAACAGAGCCTAGACTACGGCTTGTCAGTAACTTCCTGTATCACAGTTTACAGAGCATTATTCTAAAGCACACATCAAGGCTCTTCATTTGGCAGATCTTAATTGATAAAAAATTCCTGCCTATATCAGACAATTAAATAGCCAGCAAAAAGTCAGGTCTCCCTTCTATGACCCCAGGAATCACTGTAACATTGTCAAAACTGAAGAACACTAGTTTTTGAGCAGTTTGCAGCAGACAACACTTCTTGCCCCTCCTAACAGCAATTATGTCCCTCCCCTAGCCAGTTCTCTATGCGGTGCCTGATAGCATCAGTGTCCCAACATGAAACACTCACCACAGTGAGTGGGGAGGAAATGAGAAAAAAAAAAAAAAGCAGCAGCAATTCTGCACAGCTCTCCTTAGCTGCAGGAGGCTTAATTTCCCCAATCCTTACACTGTTAAACTAATCAATAGTTTTGTATAATACAAGAGACAGAGCTTCTTGCCCTCTCCTAACCATTATAAAATGGTAGACTACTATTTATGCAAGAGAGCTGATTTGAGAAAAATATTTCTTGAGGCATCTTCATTGTAGTAAAATTCCTGAAAGTTTTGTATTCTGTAGTACTGCTATAATGAGCGTCTTCGTGTTAATTCTACAGAAAACATTCAACACATCAAAACAACTGAGTGCGGCAGAGTATAAATAGTGATCATGCCACGTCTTTGACCTCCACACAGGTATTTTTTCAGCTCCTGAATTAACTTTTGCATACAGCAGGAGAGAGATACAGGAAATATTGAGGTTACAAGTATGTGAATAGAAACTGACTCACCACAGTCCTTTGCTTGTTGGGCAGGAAGACTCTAACAATAGGCTTCTGTGGAGACTTAGGGTTATTCCGTGACATATCGGCAGGGTTTTGATAAACCGAAAGGGATGAAGGTGCTACAGAGAGGCTAGAGGAGGAAGATGATGCAACTGTGTCTGTTGAAGCCGAACTGGAGACAGAGAAATCTGCTCCATTCCCCATGGATTCCAGTAACTGCTGTTCTCTCTGCTGTAGAGCATCTAGTTTGCTGGTGTACTCTTCATAGGCCTGTGAAGGAAAAGCAGCCATTTTAATAAGCATCAGACAAAACCAGAAATCTAAATTCAGAACGAAGATGAAACAAAACGCATTCTATACCAATTCAAATTTCCCACGAATATGAACAAAATTGTCTGGGCAAACTTTTCAGCAGGGCACAAAGAAGAAATGGCTTTCAATTCATCATGTTAAATCTTCTGAACCAACAACTAATTTTTGAATAGATAAATGGATAAGTGGATAAAAGAAATCATAAGTCACAGTTTCAAACTGCACTACATAGTCTAATACAAAACTAATTTAAAGAACTCAGCAATCTTTAAAAAATGTTGTCAGCCGCATTGCCGAATTACTGTGCTACAGCTACATTTATTATAGTGTTGGAATGACAGCTAAATACATCTAATGCAATAATTAAGAGAAAGCTGAAATCTGCTTTTTACCTTCTGTATCTGACAACTCACCTGGCTCATTGTTCAACATCCCTCATCTCTGGTACCACCATTTCATACCAGATAGTACAACAAAAAATGTTATTTCAATTAGAACACAACTGAGTTTGCCCTGTTACATGAACACGTAGAAGTGATCCTTTGAAAGAATTTTTTAACATCTGTATGAGATTAATTTCATTTTCCACAAAGCTTATGTAAAACATGATTACACACCAACCAAGTTTCTTAAACAAATTCAGTAACTTTAGATTTACCCATTAAGTTTTTCTTGAATCTAGCCAAGTTAAACATTATTGCCAAGCTCTATAATACAAATATACGATCGGTATATATTTTTGTTTAAAGTCTGTTTCCATCAACTTTGTCTTTGTAACAAGAAATTTTTTATCTGTATCCAAGTATGAGAATTATTTGTTCAGCATATAAATTAGTACAGAATATCTGCACGAGGAGAGGTGCCATGCTGGACTTTGTTCTCACCAACAAGGAGGGGCTGGTGGGGAATGTCACATTCAAGGGCAGCCTTGGCTGCAGCAATCATGAGATGGTGGAGTTTGAGATCCTTAGGGTGGCAAGGAGGGCATCCAGTAAGCTTGCTACCCTGGCCTTCAAGAGAGCAGACTTTGGCCTCTTCAGGGATCTGCTTGATGGAATACAGTGGGATAGAGCCCTGGAAGGAAGGGAAGCCCAGGAAAGCTGGCTAGTATTCAAGGACCACCTCCACCAAGCTCAGGAGCGATGCATCCTGACAAAGAGGCAGTAAGGCAAAAATGCCAGGAGGCTTGTGTGGATGAACAAGGAGATTCTGGACAACCTCAAACAGAAAAAGCAAGCCTACAGAGGGTGGAAGCAAGGATGGGTAGCCTGGAAGGAAGACAGACAGACTGTCCAGACAGCCAAGGATCAGCTTAGGAACACTGATGCCCAGATACAGTTACATCTGGCCAGGGGCGTCAGGAGCAACAAGAAAGCCTTCTATAGGTATATCAGTGACAAAAGGAACACTAGGGAAGATGTGGGTTCACTCAGGAAAGAAACGGAAAACCTGGTCACCCGAGACATGGAGATTGCTGAGGTACTCAACAACTCTTTTGCCTCAGTCTTCACTGGAAAGGCTCTAATCCTCTAATCACACTGCCTAAGTTGCAGAAGACAAAGGCAGGGACTGAGAGAATGAGGTACCAGCCACTGTAGGAGAAGACCAGGTCCGTGACCAGCTGAGGAACCAGAACATGTGCAAGTCCATGGGACGTAATGAGATTATACACAGGTGCTAAGAGACCTGGTGGATATAGTTGCCAAGCCACTATCCATCATATTTGAGAAGTCATGGTGGTTTGGTGAAGTTCCTGCTGACTGGAAAAGGGGAAACATAACCCCCATTTTCAAAAAGGGTAAAAAAGAAGACCCGGGGTGCTACAGGCTGGTCAGTCTCACCTCTGTGCTCAGCAAGATCATGGAGCAGATCACAGAATGTTAAGGGTTAGAAGGGACCTCTAGAGATCATCTGGTCCAATCCTCCTGCCAGAGCAGCTCCACCTAGAACAGGTTGCACAGGATGGCGTCCAAATGGGTTTTGAATGTCTCCACAGTCGGAGACTCCACCACCTCCCTGGGCAGCCTGTTCCAGTGCTCTGCCACCCTCAAAGGAAAGAAGTTCCTCCTCATGTTCAGATGGAACTTCCTATATTCGATTTTATACCCATTGCCCCTTGTCCTGTCACTGGGTACTACTGAAAGAAGACTGGCCCCCTCCTCCTGGCACCCTCCCTCCAAGTGTTTATAACCATTTGTAAGATCCCCCCTCAGCCTTCTCTTCTCTAGACTAAAAAGACCAAACTCCCTCAGCCTTTCCTCATAAGAAAGATGCTCCAGCCCCCTAATCATCTTTGTGGCCCTTCACTGCACCCTCTCCGGCAGTTTCCTGTCCTCCTTAAGCTGGGGAGTCCAGAACTGGACACAGTACTTGAGTTGTGGCCTCACCAGGGCAGAGTAGAGGGGGAGGATGACCTCCCTTGACCTGCTTGCCACACTCATCTTGATGCACCCCAGGATGCCATTGGCCTTCTTGGCCACAAGGGCACATTGCTGGCTCACGGTCATCCTGTTGTCCACCAGGACTCCCAGGTCCCTCTCTGCACAGCTGCTTTCCAGCAGGTCAGCCCCCAGCCTGTACTGGTCCATGGGGTTATTAGATCCTTCTGGAAACTCTGCTATGGTACATGGAAAATAAGAGGTGATAAGGAGGTGAAGCCAACGTGACTCCACTAAAGGCAAATCATGGCTGAACAAATTTGATGGCCTTCTACAAGTGTTACAGCGTTGGCGGGTAATGGAAGAGAAACTGACATCATCTACCTGGTCTTGTGCAAAGCATTTAACACAGTCCTGCCTGACACCCTGCTCTCTAAATTGGAGAGACATGGATGTGACGGATGGACCACGTGGTGGATAGGGAATTGGCTGGATGGTTGCACTCAAAGAGTTGCGGTCAATGGCTCGATGTCCAAGTGGAGACCAGTGATGAGTGGTGTTACTCAGGGGTCGGGATTGAGACCGCTACTAGTTACCATCTTTGTTGGCAACATGGATGTTGGGATTGAGTGCACCCTCAGCAAGTTCAGCAATGATACCAAGCTGTGTGGCGTGGTTGCAATGCTGGAGGGAAGGGATGGCATCCAGAGAGGGACCTGGACAGGCTTGAGAGGTGGGCCCGTGCAAACCTCATGAAGTTCAACAAGGCCAAGTGCCAGGTCCTGCCCGTGGGTCAGGGCAATCCCATGCCCAAATACAGAATGGGCAGAGAATGGGTTGAGAGAAGCCCTGAGGAGAGGGACTTGAGGCTGTTGGTAGATGAGAAGCTCAACAGGAGCCAGCAATGTGCACTCACAGCCCAGAAGGTCAACTGCATCGTGGGCTGCATCCACAGAAGCGTGGCCAGCAGGTCGAGGGAGGTGATTCTGCCCCTCCACTCTGCTCTCATGAGACCCCACCTGGAACACTGTGTCCAGCTGTCCAGCCCCCCAACATAAGAAGGCCATGGACTTGCTGGAGCAAGTCCAGAGGAGGGCCACGAAAATAAGATCAGAGGGCTGGAGCACCTCTGCTATGAAGCCAGGCTGAGAGAGTTGGGGTTGTTCAGCCTGGCAAAGAGAGGGCTCCAGGGAGACCTTACATAGCAGCCTTCCAGTACCTAACAGTGGCCTCCAAGAAATCTGGAGAGGAACTTTTTACAAGAGCATGTAGTGATAGGACAATGGGTAATGGTTTTACACTGGAAGAGGGTAGATTTAGAATAGGTATCAGGGAGAAATTTGGCACCTTGACGTTAGTGAGGCACTGGAACAGGTTGCCCAGGGAGGCTGTGGAAGCGCCATCTGTGGAAGTGTTCAAGGCCAGGTTGGATGGGGCTTAGAGCAACCTGGTCTAGTGGGAGGTGTCCCTTCTCATTGCAGGAGGGGTTGGAACGAGATGATCCTTGAAGTCCCTTCCAACGCAAACCATTCTATGATTCTATGATCTTCAAAAATCTGAATCAGCTAAGGAATGTGTGTTTCATGCTACATAAGCACATCAATGTTAACCAAGGATGTGTTAGACCCTTACAGACAAGAAGAAACAAACATCTTACAAACCTAACATCTAAGCAATAGGGAACAGAATTTTCTACTTAGCTCTCCAGCAAGACCAAGATCTATGCCAAGCTGCAGAAACTTTCAGTGCCACAAAGGATATTTATGTCAGGGAAAGATTTCATTTTTTTTAAAGTTGCTTTCTTTCCTCAAATTTTCTGTGCATAACACACGTTGCTTATTAAAGTTATAGAACTGAACTAACCAAGAAGTCTGCAGGGTCTACACGTGGAAAAAAAATATTAAAGTCTCTAGAAAAAACAACCAGCATTCAGTAGTGCTGGCACAAATACTACATTTTACCATGAATTTATTTCTCTAGGTTGTATGTGTAGGTACACCTAACCCAGGCTGGTTTTGTTGAGTAAACAGTGATTGGCCCCTCTCTTTTCATGAAGGTTTAGCGTACCCCAGGATGGACCTACATTCAAAATTTGTGTCATCATCACCACAGTGTTAACGCAGAGAATAATTTGACAGTGAAGACTAAAACAGAAAAAGCATTTTAAAGAATGGTGGTGAACACCTGAATTTCAAATCCTAGATTTTATGGGTTCCATCTTTAGAGAATGTACGTAAGTTGCAGGAAACCGAGAACTACTTACTATTTCTCTTGAAAACTGAAGATGTCTAGCGTTTCACAAATAGACCCCAAACTTGGAAACTTAAAACCAAAACATTTTCACTCTAGCCCAATTCTACTGTCAAAAGTAAATGGAAAGGTTACCCAATTATAAATAATAGCATTTTTTGGCTGTATAGTAACACAAGTGTCTCTCTCCTACTTCCAGGATCAACTTTTCATGTAAATTCCAGTAAAAGTGCCATGTGTCAAGAATTATTTTCAGTAAACAAAAATTAAGAATCATAAACTGTTACCATTTCACCAATACTTTTCTAAATACTTACTTCCTTTTCTCATGAACATTGCAAAATATTATTTGAACACATGCAACATTACATTGCTTCCGGATACTTGTGGGCTTAGTTCCTTCACAAAACTACATACGTCTTTCAAAATACTTGATCCTACAACGTTTACACTGGCAGCTTAATCTGTCACTAATGCAAACTCAAAGTCAAATGATTTATCTTAAGAGAATAAACAATGAGCATGGAAAGCTGGGAGCTGCTGCTGGCTTTGGGTTCTATAGCATTAAATTCTGCATGAAAAGCTCTTTATTTTTTATGGAGGCAAAAGCTCTCAAGTATTATACTGTTACTCAATGTCATAGCAGAAGATCCTGTAATAAAACATCATAGAACTAGAAATGCATCTGTAGATTTTAAACACATTTTTCTCTTTAAAAAAAAATTTCTATTTATACAGAAGGAGCAACAGTACATGCAGCAGAAATAAAATAGCTCCAATAAAATCTCATTTTCACCAAGATTAAGTACTTTGGCAAGACATCGGTTTCAGCCGATGACTAGCACCCATAGGCCTTACATAGTCAGCAGCACCAAGTCAGAACATAGAATTATGCCATGGAGTTAAACTGGAAGAGTATTACAACAGCAAAGCTGACTGATGGCAAGTATTTCCAGCTGAAAGAACGATTATGTCGCTGCGTTGGCCTATCTACAAGAGAGACCTGCAGCAGCACAGTCACATTAGCAGACAGGCATCAACAGCTACACAACCCTTCAAGTTAGTCAAGGCCCTCTGAGTCAACTATAAGGTTGACTTCTAACCTCATTTTTCAAAAACAAACAAACAAACAAAAAATTAAGTTTGTACAGTATCTTCAGCATGAAGACGACTAAGCTGAACAGTCAAGCAATTCATTAAAACAAGGATTTTAAAGGCATTTCGGAAAGAAAAGTTTATGAAATCTAGAATGAAATCCATTTAGTTTACATAATCCCATTAAGTAGTGAGTAATGTTCCACAAGAAAACTTAAAACTTGCTTTCAGCTTGATATAGCATCACAGGCGTTAAAAAAAGAAAAACAAAGCCTGGAAAGTATCCCTGCAAGTCACCCAGTCCAGACAGAGTCAATCAGGCTCCTCAGGGCCTTTGCCAAAGCAAGTTTTGAAAGTCTTGAAGGGTGAAGATTCCACAACCTTCGGGCAACCAGTTCCAGGGCTCAGAAACCACTCTCATGACGAAGAATCTTCTCTTATGAAATTCACTTGATGCTATCTGTCATGTTGCCTCTTCCCCTTTTGCTGTGCTTCTCTGAAAAGAGTCTGGCCCTCTCTTTAGGGTGCAAGAGCCTGCAGGTTCCTCCTTCACCTTCTCTTCTCCATGCCAAACACCACCCCAATGCAGTCACCCAAGTCGCGAGTAGATGGGTTGCAACTAAAACTAATCAATCAGTTTTATGTTAGGACCAAGAGGAAAAATGAATAATTTCACAGCCCAGCCTGCAGTCTGCTGCTGCTTAGGGACAGCTGGGCTCGTTGCCCCAGTACTATTCCTGCAGAGCCACTACCCAGCCAGCCGCCCGCCTACTCCAACGCGCAGCTACCTCGTCCCAGGTGCAAGATACCGCATTTGTCTCTGCTGTCGTGCCGCTTCTTGTCACGAGGCTTCTATTCTTCAACTCCTCCAGCTTGTTTATTAGTTGCCAAAAATAGACTGTCTTTAATAACATACACTACCCTCAACAAATGTATGTTTGCTGTATCACTACAGGGCTCCCAATTTAGTGTGAATTTACAGTATTTCACAAAGTTAAAGGGAAGTATGTATTTGAAAAGCTGACTGTTAAGATTCAAATCGGCACACCTTGTCAATCTACACATGGCTATCTAAAATAGAACAAAAAGTTAATTTTAATTGTATTGTGTATCAGTATAAACACCGTATCGTATCACAGTCTCATACATGTGAGAATACTCTTGAGGCTTCAGCTGAGCAAAATGTATAAAGGCCTGGTAAGCTGGCCAGACCATTTAAAGCATTAAAGTTGGCATGTTTAAATACAATGCATATATACACCATAACAGAACCACTGCTCACTCAGGAACAGCAGATTTAAAGTTTCTTCTTAAATGTTGCAATCTATTGCTAATACAAAAACTGACCACAGAAGCCAACAAAATTTGCGTGATGCTACACAGACGTGCCAAAAAAGCTCTATTGACAAGATGGTGTCATAGGATTGTCTCCAAAATATGCATTTTTTTTAATTACATGTTTTTTATACTATATTTGAGATTTGTTTTCTTGGGCCATAACCGGGCTATACGTTCTAGTAATAACATCGAAGGAAACAAAAAGCAACAAGTTAAATATTTTTTTAAAAATTGACCTGGGACACCACCAAGTAGCAAAATATGGTTTCTTCTTCTCCCTGTCCCCTACCATATCTGGTTAAAAACTCAGTCTAAACTCAAGCAGACCAACTGGTTTTACCATGCTCTCTCCCTTCCTCAATCAGTTTTAGATAATATCCACATATGACAAGACTCTCAAAAGTCTAAACTACAGTTTCCTGGTCTTTGAAACTGAGATTGTGTTTCTATTTAAAAGATGTCTGACCTTTTAGGCTGTTGATCGAACGCAAATCCCACTAAGTTAAATGGGAGCTGAAGATAGACAGTAATGTACGTCAGGACTTCTTCATTTAGTAAGACTCCTAAATCTGTACTTAGTCTAACTTTAGACACCCCAGTTTTGGTCCAACATATTTGATCAGCATCTGTTAGGAGCCCGATAAAAATTAATCTGAATTTCCCTAGCAATCTGACACATTTCCCAGTGCTTGTACCCAGAGTTAGCATATTCCTGAAAAACACTCTGAAACAACCTAAGATTCAGCACTAAGATCCATTTCAGACTGTATCTGCCTGCTGTTCCAATAAGCATACTTTAGATCAGCAATGAGGTAATCTTCTTTAATTAATTAATTTGACCTCCTGCATGGATTCTGGAGATATAAAGGAATAAAGAATGAAATACTCTCCTGAAATTCAAAAGCCAAACACTCAAAAACAGCAACAGCAAGGCCTCTGAATAAAACATGTTTAATAGCCCAGGAAAAGAAAGCTAAGAAAAAAAATCACAGTAGTTGGGGGCAAACAGATCTCTACCCCCTGACTATCATTTTAAATTGCTTCCAAGAGTAGGAGTATGAAAGAGGATGATTCCTTTATAGCAATATCAGAAGGCTGACCGAGTTTTAAAACTTATTTTGATACTGCTATAATTTTGCCTATGCATTTGTATATTGTTTTATTTTGTGTGGAGTCTGAATTAAAAAAAAAAGCAGGCAGCTTACTCTTGTACTGTTAACTGTAGCAGGTCCAGGATGCAACTTCACACCATACAAACTATTTACATGTGCACGGGCTAATACTGTTCAACTAAGTTCTCACAGATGAAGTGTTCATAGATAATACCATACACATAACTACCAGGCAAGAAGGACACTCAATGCATTTTGGGAGTTTAAATAGGTAAGGCCTCCCTGAACAGTCATTAAGAGTCTACAAAGGCTAACAAATCTGATTAAATCATTTAAGCATGATCTCCCCTTTCTAAGTTTGAGCTGACTACTTTTGACCAGTCTGGATCTGTATAACCCATTTCAATTTGCAAGCTGCATTTTTGGGCAATGCTTAGTTGAAATGCACAGATCTTTATTCTCTTTTCCCTAGGTTAGGTTATCCTTTTCATCAGTATTTTCTTAGTAGAGACAAAAAAATAATTAATTTTGATGGCCATTATAGCAGAATACACAGCTGCATATTTTAACCACTTGTACTAACTGAATCCCAGCTTTTCCCAGTATTATAATATTAAGCTTCTTTGCAGTAAAGATTTTCAATATTTACAATGCTTAGACAAACCCTTAAGAAAAGGGTTTTTCCACAGTGAATCATGAACTGTGTATTTTGGGAAACAGCACTTCAAGGACAGATGTAACGCACTAAGAAATTATGTGGGAAGACAAAAATCATTGATGTTTTCAGCTGCTGTGATACAGAGTGCTTCCAAAAAGCGTGGTAAAACCTGCCAAGGAGCTCCTGCAGCCTCTTTTCCAGAAGAAAAGAAAAATGCTATTAGTGATATTTCTACATCTACTTAGTCAAGCAGTTATTTCAAATATTTGACAGTGATTTCCAGGAGTCTGTTAGATCTGAGATACATGGCTCACACAAAGGGGATGGAAGAAGTTAAGAACTAGGACTACCCAAGAAAGAATTTTAGCTGTAAGCCATTTTTAGATTTTAATCTGGCCATTGCTTACTACATTTATTATTTCTTCCCACCAGAACAATCAGAAAAGTTTTCCTTGTAATCATATTAGGCAACATTGATAAGATTCCTGCAGCTATTACTAATTATAACAATTAGAAGAAAATTGTGTGGTTAATGACAAACGTTCTTTTCTTTCTTCTGTTAATTTTGTTTCCTAGCCCTGTACCTTATACATACACTTAGAAACCTCTCTGCAGCTTTTCCTCAGACCCTACTTTCCCGCCTGGAGAGGAGAGAGACAAGCTACCCACTCCCCTCCAGCTTCATGCTACATTTTCCACTCGTAGGCAGCTGCACACAAAGCAGCCTGGGCAAGCTCGCACACCCTACTCCCCATGCTCTGCGCTCACCTTTTTAAGGCTGTCACTGAGGAACGATCCATACCCTTGAATCCGAGTACCCTATCTTGCAGGAATAATTCAATATATGCTGAATTCAACACAGCACACGTCAATCACTTTTGGTATTTCAAGAAATCCATTCCTCTTTCATAGTCAATTGATGAATCCTGAAATGATGGCTGCGACAATAGCTGTCAGTTTTAAAGTTCTTTTGATGTAAAATGCATTGAACCCCCCCAGAATTTAAAAAAAAGTCTGCCACAAAAAAAACCACCTTTTGTCTTCTTGCTCAGTTGAATACAGAAACAAAAGCTTGTTAGCTTCTATTTTCTCGACCAACTGTAACTAAGGCATAAATCCCTTTTATTTTTAAATGAGGTGTATGTTTTATATTCAACGTACAAATAATTTTACTACCTCCTTTGAATACACAATTTTCAGAATTAGTTTTCTTGTTCAATTCTTCCACTTTCCTTCGCGTGCTTCTGCTCCCCCAACCCCTTCCTTTCCACTTTTAACTGAAATGTATTTTTGTCACCAGGTTCAACCACAACTTTACTTGACAGGTCTACAGAGGCAGCTCCAGCACAGGCCAGGAGCCAGCGCAAGGGGTGCTCTATGTTCTGTGAGCATGAGCAGTTCGTAAGATGCACAAGAAACAAAGGATATAAAGCCAGACAGGAGTACAAAGGAACTGAACAAATCCCATTGTACTGAAACTCAACACACCAGAAGATGGATGGATAGCTGTCAAGCTTTTGATAGGTACACAAAAAGGCATGGTTTTGCAGAAAGTATTACAATAACAAACTGGATGTTTACAACAGTGAAAGGCAATATTGGTGAAAGCAAAAGTGTTCATTTGCAGGTACTTATCTAACAGCTAGCTTTGGCTAATTCCAACTTTTGCCAAGAGAAGCAGACAACATGCTTGCTGACAGCACTCAAGAGACGATCAACAGGCACAATCGACAGAATTCCTTAAGAGTGGCTCGCATTTTACGGAAGATGCAAAGAGATCAGAGCAGTGAAAGGAAACAAAGGGAAGGGTGATGCAATTCAAGTAACCGAGTACCAAAATTACCCATACAGATTCCGGGTAAAAGCAGGGCAATACTGCACTTTACAGCCGGAAATAAGACTTCAACAAAATGTCAAAATATCAAAGTCAGAAGAGTACAAGTTACATTACCTTCCCGTTCAAGTACTTTGGAGACAGTACAGAGACCATAGCGTCAAGACCCAGACAAAAGCCCAGGCGCGAAGGCTCTGGGGGAAAGAGGGGTCACGCATAGAAGTCAGCGATGACGACAGGTGCAGAACTGAGCAAAAGGCCCAATATAGCACAGCAGCTCTGTACATAGACAGTTTGTTATTTCTAATGCATGTTAGAAGGATGAGTTATCTATTGAACCACTTAAGCTACCCCCATGTATTCTGCACACTCCCTTATTGTTCTTATTCATATCAAAACTACTCTATTTTCTTAGTTCCACATTTCCTAGAAGCAAGTGTGTTCCTTCCACACTTTTCTCACACTACATTCAGAGCTTTTTTTACGTACAGCTTTGTCCTTTCATGCTGCAGCCACGGTTGTTCTGCCACTTTTTCTGACAGGTGGAGGAATACAGAAACTCAAAACATTAGCTCTAGGACTCACAGATTAGATTGAGTAAATTGCTGCAAAGTAAATTCTGACAACAGAAAGCGATCCCTGTTCTCGGCCAAGCCAAAAGCAGACAAAAAAAGTGGGAAATACACAGAAAGGATGCACCAGACAACTCCTGCTGGGCTGAAATGAACAGTCAAGGGCAGACAGTAATCTTACTTCTAACAGTATCAGGTACTCTGTAATGGATTTCTTCTTTTTCTTTCCCTCACACTTTAGTTCTGCCACAGGAAATCTACACACTAAACAAGTGACAGGTTTGCAGCATCTAATCCTAATTACTTCAGTCAACCCATTTGAGGATGGTCTCTTCTAAGCTAATGATCATACGAAAAGAGAGTTCCTCTCTCACCCCATTTTCTAGGTTCCTGGTTCACAGCTGTAAGCTCTTCCCCTTCTCTAACCTTAACCACAGCTTTGGGGCTCACGAGAGTTCATCATGACCAAGTTCAATCTATTAACGGGAGGACAAACTAATCCAACAAAACCAGAATATTTTCCCTTCCAGGTTACTGATGGGAAGTGTCCTAGCCATTACCAGTACTGCAAGCACCTGAACAAAGGTAGCAGAGGAATCACATAGCAAAGAGCTGGGAAAAGCAAGGCTTTTCATTTCAATGATGGTGTGCTCTTTTCACAGGACTCACTCTCTCACAGGATAATTCAACTGAAAAAGCAGAATCCCAGTCACTCCCACCTTCCTCCCAATGGCTTACTGCTCCCTAGTCAGTACCAGCACTACCTGTCACGAGACTGGCTGCACTATCCAGAACTCACTGCAGCAGAGGAACATCCTGCTCCATCTTGCAGCACCTCCCTACCATGTTGATGAGCCAAAGTTGCAGTTTTGTCTCAGCAGCACATGGAACCATCAAACTTGCAAATCTACTTTAAGCTTCACAGTCCGTAGGCACCAACTATTTCAGACTTACCATAATCTTTACGCTATCGGAATCATTTCCTAGTAAACATTTACAACTGTAAATGCCCTCTTCCCTGCCAATGAACTAGACAATAATCTATAAGCTTCCAGCACAAGGATCTTAGTTTTAATTTAGATACAAGCAAGTAAAAAATGGCTATAATGAACTAAGGATTTCACTACCTGAAATACAGACTTAGAACAGATTAAGCTCATTATTACTGCAATTTGATACACAGTCTAATGAAATCAACATACATGTGGCAATATTAAATCCAGACATATGGAATGAACCAGTTCATGTGAAAACATAGGTATGTTTATATACCACTGAGTGGTTACAACAGTGATTAGCACTCATTCAATACTCCCATTTCACATTAGCAATAAGTAAAGCAACTATAGAAGGCCTCAGCTGACCTTAAGTACTAAGGAAATTTTGTCAACATTTGTATAATCAAGCTAGTGCCCCGCTCTGACATATTAAGATAAAAGCTAGCGGTACCTCAAATAATGAGATCTTTATTTTTAATTACCCAGTGCCTTTGGGCAGCAATTACAATTAAAAAGACTACAAAAGAAATCTAGTTGACCTCCAGTTATTTCAATACTTGAGAGAACCAAGAAAAGGGCAGGGTTTGGAGCAAGTGATACCCATTCAACTCCTACTAGATGTAGCTTATGCATGCAGTCCCTTTTCATGCTCTTAAAGGTCCTATGTCAATGCAACTTTATGAATCTGGAGTGATGAAAGAATACAGAAATGTAATTTGTAGTTAGTCTACAAATTAAACACAGCTTAAAAATATCACCCCACCCTACAATTTTATGTATTACTTTAAGAAGTTCCCTTCTACTAATTGCATTTTTTGGATGCTACTTGATTATTTTTCAAAGAGAAAAAAAAATGAAGTCAACTGCTTTAAAGGCAATGTTAGTCTTGTAAGATGTTTTCATGCATATGTGTATATATTTGCTTTCAACAACACAGTATGCCTTTTTCTATCACACACAAACTTCCCCCACCCCTAGCACCTAAAAAGGATGCTTTACATTTCAATTGCACCAACATAACTATTAGATCATGACACGGATCTTCTGCTGATGCATATCAGTAATCCCATACAGTTCCTTTCTCTCTACAGGGAAACAGTTAAGTTTCTAATACACAAGGAGAATATTCTCTTTTACTGCAGGCATTCTCAGTTTTAACATAAGATGCTTCATATAAGATTAAGATAACACACCATTAATCTAATCACAGTCATTTGAATGTAAACTTACCTCTAAATATATCGATGGTGGGTTATGCTCTCCTCCAAATTTGTCTAGCAGTGCCTCTATATGTTCTTGTGTTAATTTAATCATCTGTTTGATATTCCACACCTAAAACAGAAAATAAAAATCTTTTATAACCAAAAGGAGCCTAGAGAATATGTCCTAAAACAACAAATTACATTTTCTTGATATTTAATAACAGAAGTCCATAATAAAAGTATTTTAATTATCAGTAGAAGAGAGCACAAAGCTATCCCTTTCATCCACTGTCGGTAAGATACAGCTTGCTTCTGAGATAAACAGAGAAAAATCAAACTTGGTTTTAAAACTTAAGAACCATTGAATTCAAAAACAACTTTTAAGAACAGTTTATTTTTCATGTTTATCAAAACTACACTAAGTATTTCCTTGCAAGACTTTGCAACCCAATTGGTACAGTGCTACAAAGTTCAGTGAAGGAGTTCTATCAAACCAAAAGTAATCTGAGTAAACAACATTCACAAAACCTAGACCTAGTCTTCTATTTGCACGGTGCTTCCTGATGTTTGGAGGGAACCTCCTGCATCTCAGTTTGTGCCCATTGCCTCTGGTCCTGTCACTAGGCACCACTGAAAAGAGCCTGGTTCCATCTTCCTTTCACTGACCCTTAATCATCTCTGCAGCCCTTCACTGGACTGTCTCCAGTATGGCCATGTCTCTCTTCTACTGGGGAGCCCAGAACTGGACACAGCCTCACCAGTGCTGAGTGGAATGAACAGATGAGTTTCCAAATACTTTTTCTGAGTAACTTCCTTGCTCATATATTATTTCCTATTTTGTGCCATAACCACAATCTTGCTCCTCTCTTACCATAAAGATACAGAATAACAAATATAACTGAGCAATATGCACAATGGAAGCATGACATTTAGGAGATGTTGTCAAAAGAATCAAACAGCCTCTAATGAGGGCTAAGCTAAGCTAGTATCACGACAAGAGCAAAAACCAACTCATGAAGAAAATAAAAAAATTTGATACCTACTACCAGCTGCTAGGCTACGGCAAAAAGTGTCTTCACCCGAAGAAGCTGGAGCTAAGTCTAGTAGAAGACAAGATTGCTCAGAGGAGTCAAAAACAGCGCCCTGAATTACCTACCATACATCCATGCACTAAACCAAGTGCCTTTCCACAAGTGAATCTTACAGGCAAACTTAATATGGATTTCTATCATCTTTGAAAGGGTATTCACACAGTTGAAAGTACGCTGAAGGCAGAAGGAAATTTATCAGTCAACCATAGCAACAAATCATTACTTTTTGCTCACAGAAATGGAAAAGCTATTTTGTGTGCCATATTCATCAAAAGTCTTCTGACAAGCTGAAAAAACTTTCACAAATCTAGTATTGACTAGCATATTCTAGCCCTAATCAAGCAGGCACAAGAACACACATGCCATGGCAAATTTCCAAGCTTCACAGCTTTCCTTAAAGTGGCAAATTCTACTTATTTTTACTTATACAAAACCTACCTTCTGGCTTCCCATATTAGCGAATACGCTTTTGCGCAGTTTGTCCTCATCCAGAGCATCCCTTAACTCGATAGTTCCTTGAGAATCAACCCCTGTGCAAGTATACTGCATTCTACTATGCAGGACCTATGTCTGCTTCAATTCTACTGATGGAACTCAAGGTTTTTCTAACTGAAATTCGGAACTAGTGCTCTAAGTGACCTCATGCGACTCAAAAATGTCTGCTTCTACACACCATGGCACGCACAGCTTCTACCTCACAAACCCCCACCGAACTTGTTGCATTTACGCAGCCAGCAGAGCCAGCAACTTCAGCCTGTCTTTTCTCCTCTCAAACTTGCTTGTTGAGATAAGCTCAGCTCGCATCATGTGCACCAGCCCAGCCTTACTTGTGACTTTGAGCCAAGACACATTCCCATCATGTCTGGAAAAAACCCAAAACACTAGGTTCTTAAAAATTAAATCTCGTGAGTTCAGCAGCACTCAGACATACAGGTTTCTTTCAACTGTCCAAATAAAACCTAAGTGTACAAAAATTGACTGGGATTTTATTAAGTGTCTCATTCCCCATAAGCACCTACGTTGCAGGACTGCAGCAAACAACCAGCTAACAACAGAGACAGCAAAACCATGAAATATAGAATCCTTTTAGCAGTCGGTTCTGGATCAAAGAGCTTGTTCCTAGACAACAGGATAAAACCAAGTTTTTCAAGCTAAACACATACACACTAATACCATTCCTTCCTCGAGATCTCACAGTAATCCCTTTATCCATACTTCATTCCCACTTCCTCTAGAAGTAAAAGAACACTGCAGAAGCCTGCTGGTCATTAAGAAAGAACAGACATATTTTTTGTTATTCTTACGAGCACTCCACTACGCTTATGAAACTCCACACCTATAGGAAACCATAAAACCACAACTGCCAAGTATCTTGCAAAAATCAATGCCAGCCTAAGAGACAGTTGCTAGAAAGCCTAGTGTATTCTCATGTAAATCTGCAGTGCACCTAATGCTGTCCACATGCAAGTCCAGTCCCTTCCCACAGGAAGCAGCATGGTTGAGACACACTGTTTCATTGTAGTTCCACGAAAAACTAATAAATCCTTTACAGCTTGGATCATTTTCCCAAAAAAAGACTCAAATAAATTCTTCTGTTTTATCTGGTAGCATTAGGCTAAGGTTATTCTCCATCACAAGAGATTAGATTTGATTCTCCTTTTAGCGCTGCTGACACAAGGAAGCTGACGCAGGCTAACACGGACACACAGGCAGCCAGAAGACTGGAAATATTCCAGATATACTGGAATATATCAACTTGTATCTGCCTATTGTGGATAATTGTGCATTAATTTTGCAAGGAAGCACTCCCTTGCAATGTAATAAAGATGACGACCTATTTCAAGCCAGAGGCAAGTTAGATACAGTAGAAGCCTAAATCCATTCTATTCAGGGAAGACTATGGCTCCACAAATGTGAGGCTATAAACCACAAAGTTATTTTTTGCATCCTTTGCTGCTTGTATACACAGTGCCTGAGACAGCACAAAGTAAACTATCTTTTACACTTTCTGCACCTGGCATCAATACTCAAATCTTGCAGCACATCCCAACTCTAAGCTCTATGATTCACATTTGGTAGAAGACATCTGAGAGTTCAAATCTATTCTGTAAAGAAAAAAAGCCATTATTTGTCCAGGCACAGTATGTCCTGCATTTGCTTTATCACACTTGGTGATGATGGAGAATAGTTTGATAGAACTAAATAGGTAATAATAATAAAAAAAAAGTATTTGATTTGGAAACTGTTTTATCAGGAGGACAAAATCATCAATACCTATCCAATGCTATTCTAATCAGTCCCTTCAGGCTTGCTTCTTACAGGATCAATTCAATCATTTGGTCCACTGAGGCTAGGATCCACTTTGTCAGAAAATGCTTTAGAAAGCTATCATGTACGAGACGGTTCTTATCTGGACTAATGTCTTAACTAACTTCAAAGTGAAGTGTTAGAGTGAAAGCGGCAAGAGGACATAAGAGCAGGGTTAACAACTCGGCACCCCACCTCAGCATTTGCATGTCAAGATACAGAGTTTGCACTTTCCCAGTTTCTTTGCTGAAAATCGCCATTACCTCTTCCTCACATTTTGATATCTTTTCCTGAAATACTTCCCCCCCTCCCCCCATCAACCTTAAATGGTGCTTGCTAGTCCTCTTCTTGCCTCTTACTGAGCTTACTTTTCATTTTCTGCAGTCATCCGCTGCAACACGCACATACAGTGGGAAGGATAGTCCTTTCCTTCTTCCTATACTTCAGGGTCTAGCTCTTGTCCATCTCTTGGTGGAAGCTTCTCTCAACTCCAACATCCACTGTGTTAATTTTTGCATTTTTCCTACTCTCTGCTGGCTCCCCATGCTTACCACATTTGCAACAGTACAGTTAAACTTTTTATTAAACAATTATGAAAAATAACAGCTGAAAAACTTTACTGAATTGAAAACAAGCTTGCAATGGGTTTCACATAAGAGTTTATACAAGTGACATGAATGTCAACATTAAGGCTGCGTTTCCTAGTTTATTTTCCCCAACTTTTTATTAGTGTTGGTGAATCATTTTTATCGCAGCTCCTTTACAATGTCTGACATACAAACTTCAACAGTGTATTTTCATTGTTGGCTAGCTAGACAGTTCAGAATGAGTCCGGGAAAATTTACAATCACAGATTAGTAAATAAGTTACAGACAACAATATATACAGAAGTTACTGTAGCAAAGAGAAAAATGATCCAGTATCTCTTTTTCTACAAGAGTCTATGAATGTATCTTTCTAGGCTGATGAAGAATGGCCTTGGTGAAGATGTATAATAGTAGGTTCAAGAAGGAAAATCGTCAAGAAGAGGTACCTTTTTTGTACCATCCTGTCTGATCACTAGGACCATAACTAGGTCAGCTAATACGATAAAGTCATAAGCAGGCATCTGCTGTAAGCACAGCAATGAGTAAAATATAAAGAAGGCTTCAAGATGAAAACTTTTTTCCATTTAACAGATAAAGGCAACATTTTTTTGGGTAAGGAAAGGCCAGTTCTTAACCCCCCATAACCCGCAATGCAGGTTTTCAACTATGTGTGTTGCAACACTGTTACCATTAAGCAAAAAACCCCAAACAACAAAACAACAAGCCACCAGAACCAAACACTCAACAACCCCCTCCCTACTCCACAAAAACCCCTAGGAAACATCTGACCAAGTTAACACTCAAGTATCAGAGTATCATCGTTGACAAGTTAGCATCAGAAACCATACTGAAAAAAAAAAAAAAAATCAGTGGCAGACTAACTGCAATTCTAAGACAAACACTTTCAATAAAAGACTTGTTTTCTTTACCAGAGGACTTCCATCACGCAAAATCATGGTCATACTAACACTTGGTTTTTACTTAATATTCTTGCACCTCTCATTTATTTGCAAACCATGAGTTAAAACTGAGAGTAATTTATGTCTTGTCTTTTATTTAATTCTAAACACAAATTAAATTGCTCATCATTCAGCCCTACTCTTAAAGT
Source organism: Chionis minor (assembly GCA_013398295.1). NCBI lineage: Eukaryota > Metazoa > Chordata > Aves > Charadriiformes > Chionidae > Chionis > Chionis minor. The sequence goes on from VZSF01010786.1 coordinate 22,200, forward strand.
AGAATAAATGGCCTTTCAGTCTGTCAGGCCTTTGCCTCTTAAGTTGCCTCCTCTCTAACAAAAGGAATTCAGACTCCAAATGTTCCTTACTTCTTCTAAGTGTTTAAAAATATTTTTAAATACAATGGTAAATTATAAAGGATAAAGCTCAATAAAGTCTATCCTTGTAACATAACCGCGCAGTTTCTCTATAAGAACAAAGTCACCGAGAGTCTTCAGCAGTGGCTGCTTCCCATCTTACACCAACCTAGAAAGTGGGTGCAGTTATCTTATTTTCCTTAGCTATTTACCCCTGCTCCCTTCTTTACTCTTTCTCCAGAACTTAAATGTTCGGCTGAACCATTTCAGTATGCTAAACAAGCAGAAAATTGTGCTCTTTGTCAAGGTTAGCTTTCTGCCAGTCTAGTGTGCTGAAACAGCTTGGCAAAGCACCCAGTGACCACCTGAGCTGGTGCAAAAAGTCACCTTTCCTCTCTACAGCCCACAGTTAGATGGATTCAGACTACCATGAAGAAGCAGCAGCCTTCACGTTTAAGTTTCAATTCTCTTTCATTCCCCAACTTTTTCCATCACCTGCCGTCTTTGCTGCTTGCTACTGAGTAGAATTTGCCCCCCAGCACTATAAAAAGGAAAGTTAACAAATGTTTTCTACCACAGGAGAACAGCAGAGTGTGAAAAATAAGAGGTGTCTGTATCCTTCATTTAAATCATTAACCACCAGTTGCACGGCTTTCTTTGATCTAAGTAAATATTTAATTCCACATTCCTTGAGGCTTTTGTGTTGCATTACTACTAGTCTCTTACTCACTTTGGTACTAATTCAGTAGTCATGAGGATCATGCACAGATCAAGTTCTTGTAAATTCACTGTATTTACACTTATGAATTTAACAACTTTTCCCTAGACTGTTACAGGTTTTTTTAAACGGGGGGGGGAGGAGGAGAATCTACCTAGATTTCCTCATTTATTTAAGGATACAATTTTGCTTTAGAGAGGTAACCACCTCAGACTCTCAACAATTTAAATCCATACAGCAGTGAAATTAAAAAAAACTATCATGCATACACCAGACCATTTCTCCACACACCTTAAGCTGAAGACAAGTCATATTTCTGATGGAAACCAAGCAGCCAACCAGCTAATTACAGTAATTGCTATAAGAAGCAAATGCTAGTTGAGCAGAGCTCTGACACAGCTTAGGTCACATTAATTAAAATGACAAAACAAATAAACTCAGTCTTGGCTGAACTACAGAACTTATTCTGCTCTCTCTTTGCCAGAGCACACAATTAATTAGACTATCCAGAAAAGACAATCAGCACCCATTTAAAAGTTCATGTTATCAATCCACAAAATAATTTGCTATACACTGCAGTATTCCACCACTAAACTATTACTACGCTGTTCATGTGTTTTCTACCAACTGGTTAGAAAAATGTAAGAGACAGATGGAATTGTTAGTCGAGTATAAATATATTCTGTTTGTTCAGAAATATCTGTGATCCAATGAGGTAACCAAGGTATCCCATTTTTATCACAAACAGGTCTCAAAATCTGAAACAGAGCAAATGTACTTGGTTTGTTTTGTTGGGGGTTTTCTATTTGTTTGTTTTTTTAATTGTAAAACACAAGTAATTTGCTCCCAATCACAGAAAACAGTCACAAATAGAAACTGACACAGAAACCACATTCTCCTAAACGGCATTCTAAGTTCTACTCAGCAGATCATGCTGCCTTAGTAACCCTAGTACCAACATGAAAATTGAAATAATTTAAAAGGCAGAACTGGCTCCTTGCCACCCATTGTAGAGTTAGAAGAGTTTTTTTTACCAAAAAAAAAAAATCCAAACAAAGATACAACAGCTACCATGGAAGGAGGTCAAAAACAACCATCTAGTTTAGAAAACTGAAAAAAAAAACCCCTAAAAACATAACAGCTGAAAAAGATATTTTCATTTTACTCAGTCAAACTTCAGCTGATCAAATCAGAGAACTATTTAGTACACAAAACCTGCTGCAAGACTTACAACATTTTAACTACTGAATCCAAAGACTGGAAAAAGTTACATTAATTTTCAACAATGTACATAAGCTTAAAGAGTCACAAGAGACTTCATCTGCATTTAGAAACTGTAGCAAAAGTCTGAGAATGTTAAAGAAATCCTTTCTGAAAGCTACCTTAGATGATGCTGAAGACTCACATTTAAATCTACATTACTTAAAACCAATTAGAGAGAATGTTTGACCTATTAAGACTTAATGAATAAATTTACAAAAACAGTTCAATGATTGAGGCCCCAATATACCACCATTCAAACAACTAGATGCTACCAACTTCTTTAAGTCATAATGATGTATTTTATAGTGCTTTTCAAACATCACTGGTGAATAACTAGTACTAGACAGATAAAAAGAGAGATAGCCATGCTACTCAGACTTCAGAAATGCCTGCCCTCAAAACAATCCCTTTATCTGAAATAAAGTAAAAAATAAAAAATTAAAAGTTACCAAGTCTGTGTTCCAAGTGCCAGAAAATGTTGACTGAACATAAGGTAACTGCATTTGAAAAGTATTTACTACTTATTAGTGCATTTAACAACAGCTTCACTAATGACTATACTGTTTAAGGGGCCTCACTACGTAACAGATGAAGATATTAGAGCTGGCATCCTCCTTTTTGTGGCAAAAAAACCCCCTCCTAGCTGCTTAGTTACACAACACGTTTTTAAACAGTACATACATTTTGTCCATTAGCAACACTACTTGCTTGCCTCCTTTGAAAGACTTCAAAGGAAGTTGGTAGCCTTTATGTGGAAATTGAATTGCCTCTCCATACTAAATTTTGTGCAGGTATACTAGGAGAGCCCACAAAGATATTTCACTTGTTCAGAATCCTAGAAAAATAAAAGCTTCCTTCAGTGCCCAAACACACTCCTATGATCTCTTGAATTCAATATCGATAGTGTGGCGAATTCATTTGATACTGAGCACTACACCTGCACTGCACAACAAGCTCCATTTTGAAAAGAGCACAGGTACCCTTTTCTGATCTTTCATGTTCACGTTGGTTGGGGAGTGTCATGGTGGGATGACAGTGGGCAGCACTGCTCCCCGAAAACTCCTGCCTGAACTGACAGCACCTTTGGACAACGGGAATGGTTAAAAAGACCACCCTTGCCTGTACCACCCTTTTTCGCTAGGGTCCACATTCATAAAATGTCATCTGAAACAGAATAAAGAAAGGAACTGTTGCCGCTCCTTCAAAACACCCAAATACTAAAAAGGTTGAGTAACAAGCCAACAGTTGCAGCAAGGGGTTTAAACGAGGCGGGGGGGGGAAGGCATGTAATTCTACATGAAGTAGCCTTGTTTACCTTTAGCGCTGGACACAGAAGAGGAAGTCAGCTGCATAAATACGTGTTTCATCATTTTGGAAAGAAGCTGTGCGCAGGAGGGAAGATTAGGAGGATTCCATTGTATGCTCAAAAAGCTCAAGAGCAACCGGAATAAAGAAAAGCTCAAGCCCAGAAAAATGTATATTGCATACTGGCTGTATGTATCCTGCACTAGCTATGACAAAGTAGCTGTATTCACACACACAGATGCGTGAACAGTTGAAAACACTGAAAACCATCTCACACCTCCAAAACCTAAATACTGTACCTAGAACTCTCACGTGGTCAAAGCTGTTGGAGAAGCATACTTACTGTACAAGAACCTCATAGAGGACCTCCACATCCCCGGCACACTGGCAACACTATGACATGTCATCACGTTTCTGTGAAAGGTACCCTCAGAAGCAACCCAGAGAGACCAAGTAAGATTGTTACAACCCAGCACAGAAAGCTCAAGACCATAAAGATCTAAGGTGTCGGGATCTAAAGCTGGCAAGTCCAGCTAAGGAAGCCTCAGCTGAATGAGACTTCTCATTCAAATACTAAAAAAAGTGAAGGCCAGTGCAGTTTCATTGGACAAAGATGATCTTGAAAACAACACAAAAAACGAGTAGGGAGGAACCCACCATACTACCGCTGCTCCCCCTAACCACATTCCTTTTGTCTCCTACCTCGCAAGAGTTTTGGAGCTCACTGGGTGTCATGTTGAAGAGACCCAGTTCACTAAGCCTGCAGAAAACTAACCCAGCAAAAGCGATACCAATTTTCTCCAGCGTTACTGAGTTGAATCAACTTCGTAAAGGACCTACATGGCACCAAGCTGGCACAAGGGAGTCAATCTGGTGGGGTGGCCCAACGCAGGCACAGGCAACAGCAAAACCTCCCCTCTGGGTGGCGGAGCACCACTGGATGGACTTCAGCGTAACAGCAGTGACAGGGAGCAGCATCAACCCTTAGGGATTACGGTTATGACAGAGCATTTCTACTACACCGTGCATTACGCTGTCCTTCAAAAGCGACTCGTTCAAACTGAAAATAAAACTTACACTTGGCAGAGTCTCCAGAAAAAAAACTCTTAAACCTGAAGCAGCTTCCAGGTATGGCCAGATTGCAAGAGAATTAGCGATTCCATGATCATTTGAAACCCTTTGTTTCGCTTGGAAGTACAAATAAATTTATATTTCCTTTTAATTGAAACGCCCTCCAAAATGTTTCATGCAGCCAAATTTTCTATAGAAATAATAACTAATAAAACTGAACTACAGATTCATTACAAAATAGCAACACAAAGTGAAATATTGGAGCTTTAAGGAAATCTGGAATCTGTTTTTTTTCCACTTTGTTTTAAAAAAAAAAAAGCTACCATCAAAAGATCTTGACATAAACACACAACATCAAAAAAACCCCAACACAAAACTCTCCAAAACCAAAAAACAAGTCCCATTTGGTCTACAGTATTTTTAACTGCATGCAACATAGAATTGCCTCTCCTGGCTAAACAAGTGTCAAGAAGGATATTATTAGAACAGCTTTAAAAATAAGAGGTCTTTGAGTTCAACAACTACAACAAAATACAAATGCAAATAGCATTAGTGGCTTAAGTAACAACATAAATTAACAAAAACTCAGTACCAAACACTTCGTAACCACTTGGTTTGCAGATATTCGCGGAGACAAGTCTCCTGAGACGTAAAAAAATTCAGAAGAAGCTACTTCTCTATTAAGCAAGTTTTGTGTAATCAAACAAGCTACCACGGGACAGAGCTGTTAATCCTGTCATCTTTAGGGAAAAACATAAGCAGAAATTTCTTTAATATCCCCACTAAACTCAAGTATTTCAAGGCTGTGTTCTAACATTCGTACTACTTTGCCAGAAATAAATTATAAAAAGCCTAAGGAAAAAAAAGATGAGGTTATCAAAGTCGTCGTCTTTTCTATACCTGGATCGACTTTTCTCCATCACTCCTGACAAAGGGTCACCTATGGAGGTGACAGCATCTACTAATGGACATTTTATAAGTTAAGAAAGACTATTTTCATGCTTCACTATACCTAGCCTTGAAGAAAAAGGTCTAATAGTAATGTGAAACCATCTCCTACCTGCTACCATTTAAGCTCATTATTTCTGGCAGTGATCACCACAAGCCTGGAGAACAAGATATTTGCATTCTTCTTTGCATCAGATCTGACCATTTCCATTTCTTGTTTAAACAAGCTCAGCGTTTTTTTCAGTCTTTCCTCAAAGCCCTGTCCTTCCAGACTTCACATCACTGTAGTTATTCTTCTCTAGATTCTCCTCAGCGAGACCATGCATTTCTTGAAGCTGTGACCCAAACTCAGACATAGTATTTGGCTAAAACCTTTCTAGTGCTGTGCAAAACACAAGAATTATTTCACTTATCTTTTGAGATACACTCCTGCAGAATATTACCTGGATATGAAGCATCTTGTAGCTAAAGTTTAATTCATCCTCACAATTAAACAGAATGTCATTCACAGACTATAAAGTTAGCTCAATCACTGAACACAAATGCAATGAAACATAATTGAGATTCAACATAAAATGCATTCCCAAAACTAAAAAAGCAATGAAGTAAAAAAACCTGCTTATATCATTTCAACCTCCCAAATAAGTCGCACGTTTAATTGTAAACTCTACAGAGAAACACAAACTTAAAGTTATTCTAATTCTTAGCACGATAGGTTCCTTAAATGTTATTGCAACGAGAACAATGTCAGTTTTTCTCGGTGTACACACATTACTTTATGAGGACCCACCACTTCATGTTATAAGGTTAGAGAGGCGCCTTTTCTTTCTGTGTATTTTATTCTTCTTAAACCTGTTTTGTAAGATTAAGGTTTCTAAGTATATAAAATTCACACAGGATAAATTCCAGCATTGCCACCTAAAAAACAACCAACCATCCAACAGCTCATGCCCTCACTTCACAACCTTCAAAGTCTTTTTTTCATCTTCCAAAGAGCAGTTCAGGGCACAAAGCTCCGAGTACAGAAAATCCCATTTGAATTATTTAATATTGGTGTAAATAATCTCTAGCAACAAGAGCAGAGCCTTCCCTCCCAGCTGTCACACACTCCTTACTCTATCAACAACTCTGCAATACTCTGAAAACCTTCCATCCAAACAATCTCTTATCCCGAGAATTCATCCTGAGGTAGAAGCCAACCTACGTGCCTCCAGACGCCAGCACTCATCCTGGGCGTCCCAACACCAGCAACTGAATGGTGAGCAGAAAAGGAAGATTTCTGCTAAATTTACTTGCCCCTACCCTTTTCAAATCCTTATGCCTCCAAGAAGTACCTGTTTCCTAAACGTACTACACGCGTGCATGTGCAACTACTCCTACTAATCTTGAATCGTGATATGGGAAAAAGCTTTACCAACTCTTATGCTCTTAGGTAGAAGATTTGTCATATCAGCAATTAGGCTACTGAGGCAACTTCTGCAGAACTAAATTCATTATTTGATTAAAACTGGCCACAAGTTGAACAATAGGGCTTAAACTTGATTTTTGAAACCCCAACCCTTGAATTCCTAAGTGGCGTTGATGTAGTTTTACCCAGCAGAGATGCACTCAGTTACAATCTTGATACAGAATACCTCCTTTACCAGAGGACTCCAACTTAAAAGTTTGTGTAAGAAGACTTCAAGGTCTGCCAGAGATTCTTGTTCTCCATCCCTCTTTTGAAACTAGAAGCCAAGTACAGAACTGAAGGCTTTCCTTCTGGAAACTGGGACAGCAGTGCCCGAAATATTATAGGGAACTAAAATCTTTCCAGGTATCTCCTCAAAATAAGTGAGGTTATGCTCCATAATGGGTTTCCAGAACAAGGTTACTTTTAAAGCTTAGATTTACATTGTCTTGAAGGAACAAAACAAAACACCAGAACATGTACTTACATTAGAGCCGGGAGTCAGTTAGAAGCACTTTAGTATTTTTCTGACTTATGTCACTTTGACTTTGCATTACAATTTAGGCTGCCTTGTTTTTGTATTAGGGATAGTTTCCATTTTAACTGTACCACCAATTTTTTGGTCTCGAACTTTATTAAAAGTACAGGTTTAGATGAAATAGTAGGTGCATTTATATAGTAAACAAAATGTAATTGCTTATGACTTGAGGAAGAACTAGCTAACTAAAGAACAAAACCACATCAGAAAATTAAAATTCTAGCATCAGCTCTGCCTTAGACCTGTGTGTTTCAGTATTTCCAACGTGTAAAACGTTTCTTTTTAAATAATATAAGAACACCCCCACACACTTCCTAACTGTGAATATATGCACCCATACTTGTGACACACCAACCTCTCCGGTTGGCAGATGTTTCAGACACCAGACTGCTTCTCTCCCTCGCTCTCATACAGAGATGTAAGATATTCGGGGGGAAGCTACACTATGTAATTTAGCATTTGGAGTCAAATCTAATGACCGACACAGGCTAAAACATTTTTGAAGTCCAAGTGACTTATGGCAGTTTCACAAACATCCCCCTTGGTACTAAAAGTGATTTTTAAAAAATTCCTGCCTCCTGACAGTGCTTTCCCCTCTCCTCTCCCTTGTACTGCAGTTTATTTACCCAGCTCAGCTGTATTGATATTACTGTTTCTCGGGCCACAATATAAACCAGTTACTGAAATGATTCCACAGAGATTTGGGTCTTTTTATGGCAGAAATAACTGAGAAATTCAGTTCCACATATAGTTGTGCCAGCACAATCAGGGTGATATAAGTCAGCGAGAAGCTTTTTAACTTCATTTTGCTGCTGAAAGCAAACATTTGTTAAACCCCACTCTTTAGGTATTTAGGTTTCTCAACCAGTTGAGAGTTCCTCCTTACTCAGGAAAGTTAAGACCAGACTTGCATTGCTCAAAGCACTTAATCGCCCTGCTGGTTAGGTGTAAAATACATGTATACTGCTGAGTTTTGCCTCCTTTGGCAAGTAAGCCAGTAGCGACTTAAGATGAGGGAATCAATCTCACCTCTCACAAGCATCAATAGGAGAAAACACCTTCCCCATTTCTCCTTTCGAGCTCTAGTACTCCTCAAACTTTTCAACTCATTAACTCCGCTACGATCCACTATGCTATTAAAAATTAAAATGCGTAAAGAGATAAGTCTTTTCCTGGTGAGCTGGGAGTCAAACTGGACCCTTCTGTGAGCTGATGATCCAAGCCAGCTCACTTTTCCTGCTGGAAGCTCTCCTCGCAGAGCGGCAAGGAGCTGTTAGCCGGTGTGCTTGGCGCTTCACGGGGCTACAAGCCTCTGCTCGCGGAGGAGAGGTCCCGTATCGATTACGCGCTGGGGAAAGCCGAGCTGAAATAATCTTCAGCAACTAACGCTCGGAGCAAGGCGGCAGAGCTTCTGGCATCTGTATTTACCTCCCGGACAGACGCGATGCATGGCATCTGGCAGCTCATTCTGACTGCGATGCCGACGGTATTCAAATCGGAAAAAAATGCCTCGTGCGGTCACGGCACATTTCGTTCCACCTTCTACAAACGTTTCGGAAGCTTTAGCAACCGATGCTTTAACCCCAGCGAAACAGGTAGCGCCGCTCGCTCTCCCTGGGATCGGGAAGTTAAGTAATATGCCCCAAAACACAGGAAGTATGTGAGAGAGGCACAAACCAGAGGCCCGACATCCCCGGTGCCTGCACAGCGCCCTGTCCGTTAACATTTCCTCACACTCCTCGTGCAGAAACGGTGAGCCAGGCCCACACCCGCAAAAGGAACCGTACCCAACCCCGCTTTTAAAATACATTCCGAGCGTTTCAAAAACCACGGGGGGAGGTGGGGGGGGAGGGAAGACCCGATTATAAAACCTCCAGCGACGGGGCCGCGGCCACCCGCTCACAGCACGCCTGACAGCCGGGCCGGGCGGGTGGGCTCGCCTCAAACCAGACCTCGCCCCCCCCGACGCCTCCCCGGCCGGGGGAAGCCCCGGGGCCGCCACCTCCTCACGGCGGCGCGGGCCGCCCCCGGGAGAGAGCGGGGCCCGGGCGCGGGGAGCTGCGCGGCGGCAGCGAGGCCGCG
>VZSF01010786.1:32061-65815 GCA_013398295.1 Chionis minor
CGCCCCCCGGCGGCGCCATGCCCGGGGCCGGGAGACCCAGCCGGGGGGGGGTGCGGGGGGGTCCCGGCGGCTGCGGGTTCTGCCACGCAGGTGACAGCCCGGGCAGCCCCGCGAAGTGCGGGTGGAACGAACGAAACCGGGGCCGAGGTGCCGGGTTAAAATGGGAAATAAATAAATTGGGGGGTGTGGGGGGGTCTTGCGTACCGCGTGAGTCGTGTGCTGGGTGGGACAGGAGCGGCGGGGGGGGGAGGGACCCCGCCAGACCCTCGGCCGGTGCGACGTCGTTTGAGAAACAGTGTGTCACGGCTTTCAGGTGAATCTCTATAAATACGCACCGTGCGACAATGACACAGATACTTCTTCCAAAAAGTGTGTTTTCAACCTAAAGTTGTTGCGCCTACTCTAGTTATCGCTAAAATATTCGATTTAGTTATATCTAAAACAATTGAATTGATAAAACATCCTTATTTTTTCCATTGACAGCCTGTAGTGCTTTATCTCCGAACTTCCCTTGCTTCAAGAGAGGGGTCTGGTCACGAGCTCAGCAGAAATCGGGACCCCTCCCTCCTCCATAACACCTCTCTGTCATCCTCCAGCCAGCTTTGGCTGGTCTGGAGGTCTGGGAGCACATCCCAGTTTCCAAAATACAAGCGTCCATCCCATCCACACCGTGTCAGCGTGACAGGACATGCACCGCCTGCCCCGACAGCCCGGCTCACCACGGGAAAAACAGTGGGCTTCGGTCCTCCGGTGCGAACGACAGAGGAACCTGGGCGGTAGGTAGGATGCGCTGGGAAAAGCTGCTCCCTCCAGCTCAGAAACAAGAAGGAGCTGGAGCCGGCAGCCACCGCTGCCCCCCAAAGCCTGCTCCTGCCATGTCCCCAATGCTCACGGCCACCTTCTCCCAAAGTGGCAGAGCGCTCCCATTTCAAGTAAAAAAATTACCTGTGTCCTATCCCTGCGTGTCCCACCCGTCGAAATGCCGCACACGCACCTGAAACATTCACTAAATCCGATGTTTTAAGTTGCTTTCTTGCTGAAAAGGTCTTTACGATAAATACCAAGTTGGTAACAGTATTTTACTGCATTGCAAAGAAAAGCCAACATCTCGGGACAGCAGCAGGATTTCAGAGAAGGTCAAGGCTGTTCTGTCACAACCTGATAGATTTTTATGGTAGCCAATTAAAATACTAAGTTGAAACATGCAAGCACAAACATCCTTATCTTTGTTTCACTTCAGCTGTGAATACATGACCGTACAACCTCTTAATGTAATAATCCTGATGGTAGGTTTGAGGTTCATGTTTCACCTTTCACACTGGGGCCATCGGTGTGTAAAAACGTTTCAAATGCAGTTCGATACCGGCAGCGCTGTAACTGGTAAATAAATGAAATAAATGCAACATCAATTTACTGTATAGACATGGCAAAAACACGATGGTGTGAGGAAAAACAGACCCTGTAGTAAGGAACTTTGGACGTGAATTTAGCTGATGGTCCTTCTTGTAGAGAGCTACGCAGTATTGAATGCCTCCGGAGCACAAGTGAGGAATAAGCACAATAATCTAATTAATATTTAAATGTATTTTAATTGATTATCCGACAGGCTACGCTTTCCTGAGATAGGAGGCTAGGTTTTCTTACAACTGGTGGCCTGCAGTGCAGTCAACAAAAAAGCTGCACAAATATATAAGAAACAAATATACAAACTAAGCAGCTTGCCGAGTTTAGAAATTTCTCTCTAATAGCCACATTAATGAAGAGGGTAATTATCAGCAATTCCTGCTATGTGACGAGAATGTGGAATGGTAGTGAGAAGTGCACGCAGACTCTGGAAAATAACACACATGCTGAGGACTCAACGCTGGGACAAATTTCTCTGATCTTTGAGGGAAAGGGCAGCAGAGGTAACATGAGATGGCTCTCCCAGCACACAGCTTGTTGACGTTAATGGAAAAGCTAACGGAGTCATACGGGTTAACTAACAGAGTAAGTCCATTTATTTCAATCCCATTTATACCAAGGGATAATTTAGTCTCAGTGTACAGATTATAGTCATAGCTCTTGTTTTATTCCCCAAGCAATTTATGTCCAGGGCATAACTAGCAGCGGAACTAGTAGGCTACTCTCAATCTGTAACGTGTAACACCTTTCCCAGTTCGCTTAGTAATCTTGTGTGCCTTTGTTCCTGCTCTGATCTTTTTCCAAAGATTTGCATTCACGTAAAATATATTTGCTAGGCTTCGGTATTACATTTGATGTACCACCTGAAGGGTTGCAATTCTAAACCCTCAAGTTGACAACTGATGACCGAAACTGGGAACGCAGCAGAGTTACCACCCGAAATACATGAGATAGGTGTTATGCTGTTTTTTTGTTTGGTTGGATTTTTTAAAATAAAGAACAAAATACAATTTTTTTTAAATACTTGTGCAGGAAGGAGACAGAAATCTACTATTTATTTACTTTCCTTTTGTCTGAGGGGAATCCACACCTAGCGATAAACAGAATTTCCTGCTCCTTCACATGGTCTCCTCACTCTGGTCTCTCTGCTTTAATCTGTCATCACAATGGAAGAAAAATCACTATTAACTGTAACTATTTCTTGGTGATTCGGAGTCCTGTCTACTAAGAATTGATACATCAACATCCTTTACAGAGACTAGCTTTCATTACCAACGTAAGTCAAAGTCAAGCTTGTAAACGAGATGTGAAAGGCGGGTTTCTGCTATGAAGTTTGTAGGCCACTCGGGGCACCAGCTGGTTGGTCCCTACAATGCAGCACAGCCAGTTTATCTGGTGTTGTGGCAGGTAATGCATACTTGTAAATACAAAACCAGCCACCTCCCATCAAACTCTTAGTTATGCACTGGGGTTTGTTCCTCCTCAGAATTTTTTTTTGGTTTGTGTTAATTCAGATCAGAAAAGAAATCCAGCTGTTAGAAGACAAGGACTCTTCAGCTTAATTGGCCACCACCAGAACATTTGTCTGATCTAACCAACACCTGAACGTCCAGAGAAAAATGTTTTAATGAGTCAGTAAAAAAAAATAAATTGTATGGCTACCTGACAGCAACTGTCTCACTGTAAGCATTTGAACATATCTTTATCATTTCCCACCCGTAAAAGGACTAATCTTAATGAGATGCTCTAAAACAAAAAAGATATTAGATGAAACCTAACATTGGTTTCACTTACGATGTTCTTCCAGTAGAAGACAGTATCTCAAACAAACCCCAGCCTTACAGCTTCTTAATCAAAAAAATTACATAACTTGCATATTGGTATGATAATAGAAACTGATTTTTTTTAAAGTGGTGTGAAAATTGGACACATCTTAAACTCTGAATGTCTAAAATGCCCTTAAAATTTGTCCACACCAAAAAATTTTCACACACTGAAAAGACAGTATTTGTCCCATATATTGTAAGTAGCATTTGCGCTTGGCCCACGTACATTTGAAAATGCTGGATTAAATTCTGCATCATGAGAAAATAATTACAGATCTTCTAAGTTATGTTAAAATACGCACATCACAAATTCTTTCACTGACGTGGAAGTGCACAACTTCACGTATCTAAGGCAATGGTACTGTTTACATATCAGATTAATCCTTACCCTTAACAACGGAAGCAGTATGTGTGTTCCTCAACATCTGTAATGACAACATAGTCCCTGTTATCGTGGCCAGAAAATGTGAAGCAGAACAGAAGTTAGACTGTCATCCAGAGTTCAGTTATTTTCTGATTACTAGTCAGAATAATACATTCTTTAGAAAATTACTTTGCTCGCCAGGAAAAGAACGTTGAAGATATTTTTTGAGAAAAGAACCCAGGTTTTTGGCTTTTTTTCCAATTCTCTTTAGGTGTATTATCCCACTGACTTTAAGATTACTATACACCTTTTCATATTTCTAGGGAACACTGTCTGATTGCTCCAATGTGAGCCAACAGAGAAAGCAAGGCTGTTTCCCCCCCCCAATTATTTCCATGCAGATCATATATATTTTTTCCTTTAGTAGCTTCTTGAGAGCTTCTAGTTCAGGACATTTACTGTTCTGTGACACTGCTGAGCCTCAAACTTTCATACTTTCAGCGAGAAATTAGGTAACATTCAGGTGGTGATTTGACTTTGGCAGCTGAACAACCTATATTTCTTTTTTTAGTTCATGGAGACTTCATAGCTCTTTGTCTTCGAGTTAAATACATAAGCAGAAGTGAAGAGGATGGGTGGAGACTAAGAGAAAAAAGGAGGTAGGGGAAAAAAGAAGAAAATGTGAATCCACTAGGTTCTTAACTCATTTTTCATTCTACTGTGAAAAGCAGTGTTGATCTAACTAGCTTTCTTTTATATATAAATAATAACGTATTCTGGATTTTCTTGCAATGATATTGGAAATATTTACATAGTTTTCATTTGATTCAAGCACAATTTATTTTAGAGTCCTTATTTACAAAACTGTTGCTCTTCTCTCCCTAAACCACAGCACAGGCCTTCAGAAAGTAAAAAGCAAAACATTTTCCTTTGCAGGCAGTGTGCAGGAGATGGGGAGCAGGAAAGGTGATGGAACTGGGACATGGGAGTGACTTTGCTGCATGTAAGTCCCTTCCATTCTCCGTGCATTGTTTGGCGTTGCAAGAACAACACATGAACCTGTTTCCTCTCTTGTCCGAGTAGTAACTTTGGGGTCCACCAGCACACGTGCGGCGTTGCAGTGCTCTGCCTCCCTCTCTGCTGGCTTCCTGCCTTCACTTGCATGCTCGCACGAGAAGCTGAGAAAACCACACGTTTTATTGAACAGTAGTGTAAATATTGACAAATGTAGCATACAAGGAACCCAAAAGACAGCATGAGCCCTGGAACCGCTATTAAGAGAACAGAAGTAAAAATCAATGGAAAAGGAGAGGGAGGGATGGGACAAAAGATTAGATGGAGAGATAAAACAGTGCAGTAGCTAGTGGAGAAGACGCAGCTCTCCTAGCAAATGAGAAGCAGATGAAAATAGGGAAACATAGTAGTAAGGAGTACCGATTTTTCTGCCTGATGTACTTTACTGAAAACAGGATCAAATCTCACATTTGAGAGGATTAGTCAAGACCCTCCTGTTACCTTCGCATCCTCCATCATTGCTTTAACGCATCCAGCTCATTCAGAGATCTGATTTCCAAGTCCTTTGTGTTGGGTAGTGATAAGCTGATCAGCTTTAAGGATTAAGTAGTTTTAGATTCCTAGCGTTATTATTCCAGTGTGAACAATCACATTTCACAACTCAAACCCATCCCATTTAGGCACAAAAGAGTGCTAACGTGATTGAGTGAGTTCCAAGAAAGGGCAGGAAAGGATTCCACCTCAAGCAAGTTATTTTGCTGTTCAGAAGATGACTGTTCAGCTATGTTTCAGTCTTGGGATTTTCCTTCATAATATCCAGGCTACCTGATCTTCCCCTGACCTGAATACCTGCTGTAATTTGATTCTCCATCACTTTACTGATGGGTTGGTAACTCTGCATTTCTGATCTAATAACAGTTTAGTTAGTAACTGCACTTTACAGTTTCTAGCCTCTTCACTGAGCAGAGAAAGTCCATTAAGGTTGGTAGTGGCCTGGAGTAAGAGTCCAGAAAGGCTAAATCAATAATCTGAGTCACGTACAAAAACCACAGCTTTGACGTGGGACAGAGAGACCATGGTGACCGATCGTGGGTTTTTTTCAGGGCAATACCCCACGTTAACTGGAGTTTTAAAAGCTACTGTTCTTCAGTAATAGGTCAAATAGGATGGATAATCTTTTTACATGAATGCTTATATTGTAATACACACACACATCTTATGTATTTAAACGTGAGTTAAAATGCTTACTGAGTCACTATCACAGTTCAGAATCCATCTTTGTCTTTTAATCCTCACTGTCACCAAGTCAACACAAACCTCACGGACATGTAGTCTCTCCTGAAGAGGCAAGCCGCCTGCCAAGCATGTGGGAATTAGGAGACTCCAAACCATGTTGCTATATTCTTATCATTCCTGCAAGTATGCACTTGGCCAAAGGCAAAATTTCTGGTGCAGTGGTCAACGGCCTCTCAACGTTTTTGATGCTGTAGATTGCTTGCAGCTTGTGGTTACGCTAAAGGCTTCAGACGTGGTTATTCCTTTTTAATATGATATGACTTCAGCCTCCAGAAGACACATTTGTTTTGGTAAATGAACACAATTTCTGTTACCCCTCCCCAGGGGAATTCTGCAAGGCTCCAGCTTAGATCTTTGTTTTATCTTATTTTTAAGTGGTTTGCATGCCTAGTCAATATCTTACCATCTGTCCTCAGAGGGCATTAATGTTTATTAATAAACTTGATGATACTATCAAACAACTTGAGTTTGAAAACACAGAGACACATCACACTTGGCTGTATTGGTGTCAAACAACAGAGCAGTATTTTGGCAAACATCACAGCATATAAGCAGAATGACCAAGTACAAAAGGAGAAAAATAGAGAGGCTGCAGTATTACTTTCTAGGTGTCAATAACAACTCTGACATTTCCTAGCCTAATTATTACTTTTTGGTTTATGCTGCTCATTCAAAAAGCATTTGTGAAGTTTAGGGCTTGCGAACAACGTTTACCTGCACATCAGTTGTACCAAAACAGACAGCGAAGAAATAACACATGCTGCCTCACACGCAGCCTGCGTATCAATCACCTCCCATCTGCTCACGCAAGAAATGTCATCTGTCTAGGTGGCATCTGCACTGCCTACTTCACGGACTGCTCTCCCATATAAATGTGCCAGCTTGGACAAGCTGGCTGAATACTGCTTCAGGTCGGAGGCTTCACATAAATGCTCCTGCGCCTGCAAACTCAACATAATACTGAGTAACATCAGCTGAAACATCAACCATAGATCTTTTACTTAAATAAAAAGCCGGCATGAACTCTGGCATCGCTGAAATAATTAAAAAAAACCCAAAAAATATATAATTAAGCATCTCTGTAAACTAGCCAGCTCAGTACCAAATGCAATACCCTCGCACCTCCTGGATTACCTCTGTCATTGCCTGCTGTTCCCCCCGAAATATTCTGAGCAGTTTGATGCTGCCTGTCGCACACAGGCTCCCTCGTATGCAAGCATAGAAATGGGAAATGTTGCACCTTGTCCACGATAGCTGCTGGTTGTAAATAAGACAGCATCACCCAGATGTCAGCACAGCAGGCTGCAGCTGTGCCGCTCCCGTCTCTCAGCGGATGGGCCTTTCCTTGAGCCATCTGCAGCTCTCTTCTCCGTGGAATCCAACACACAGTACCCAGACAGCCTAATATCTCTGGATAAGCAGCTGTTACATGCGTAGGCATGACAGAATCTCTAGAGAGATGTTGTTCCGTCCATCCTGTCCTGAAGAGACCGCTACCAGTCAAAAGCCAAAGAGGACTACAGCCCTGCATGCTGGCATAGGGATTACCTAGCTGTTATTCAGAGGTAGGTCCCACTGATACCAGTTGGAGTTACTCAACATTCACACAGCTTCTAAAAATCAGACTGCTTCTGTAGGTGCTCGAATCTGGAATCACATTTTAGACATCTGTTTTGAAAGTCTGGGGCCAAGTGACCCCGATCATTTTTATCCAGACGAAACTGTAGTGGAAACTGAGGAATGCGATGCATTTACATTTATGTATTCGCAGTGACACACCATTGCATGTGGGAGTAGAATGGATTTTAGACTTTCTGGAGCTCAGGTGGTTTTTGCTGCTAATACCATTAAAAGCCTATTTACTGAAACAACCCATAAGGCAAACGTCAGGCCCGCAGAAACAACTGAAGTGGGAGAGACCCTCTGAACTCCATGAAATATTTACAAACAGCGTTAGGAGCCCTGGGATGAAGTAAAGTACTTTCAAGCATAGACAGAAAACTTAATGGATATAAAGATCTTTTTTCAGCTGTTGGTGAGATTTGTTTTCACAGACCTAGCTATGATGTGAGAAAACGTATGAGGTCATCCGGCCTGCCTCCTCCTCTTCCAGGAGAGAAGTGGTCCCAGTGCTCTGTTTTATAATACTTGGCTCAGCCTAGCTCTGCCTGACTCAGACAACAGAAGCCAAACCCACTTCTTGGGAGGCTTCTCAATTTTTCTCAATATTTCACTTTGTGGAATTTTCCCCAGTATTCCACCCAGAACAAGTCAACACGGTATTTATAAAGATGCTTTGGTGTCATGATTATTACCCTGTTGATTTCATGTTTATCCCCATAGACAACCCTAAATAATTTCTCAGCCAGCGTGGTGGTTATGGCTTGCTAATATCTGTCTACAGCCATGGTCCTCACCATGTAAACACACTGTAGCTGTGCTCTGCTGTGACTGAGCCTTCACAAGCAAATTATTTCAGATGTCTGCATGTCTGTTCCTTCTTCTCTGTACTCAAGACATCATTATACTTAAGGAAAAGTGAGGACGAGACGGAAATGAAGCGACTAAAATTCTTTCTTCATATTACTCCAGCTGCGCAGGCACAGAATGATCCATTCTAAATATCTGGTCCCCACACATCATGGGGGTATTGATTTATGATAAGGGTATTGCATTCCTTTCTGCTTCCTCATTTATGCCTAAGAGATCCTCTTTTTCAAAAATTATTATTAGAACACTTGAGTTTTCCATTGTTGTTTAGACAGTTCAGAGCAATGAAGCTGCCCCTACACGAGGTTAAACAGGAGGAGGTTTTGCTCTCACACATCTGAATATCAAGATGACGAACAGAGAGCGTCCCCTTGGAGGATTTTGTTTCCAGGCAAGGGTTTGTACAAGAAGCGTCACAATCAGTTACAGAGAAGAACTGAGTTTAAAGGAATCGATCCAAGATCCCCATAGCACTTGTTTTCTTTGTATATTATCCTTTATGCTATAAAAGAAAAGGAAAAAAACCTACAAACCCACAAAACGGTCTGTCCCTCAAAGCAGCCTTTCAGATTCATAAAGCTTTTCCAAAACATATAGACTTAATTGACTGTTTGTTTTTTTAAATGATCCTAAAACAGCCTTCAGACTCAAAATGGTAGAGAAGTATGTACACAGATAATTTAAAATTTCAAAAAAAATTAGTTTAAGAAATGTCTGTGATTTTTTTACTTTCTGACCAAATCAAGATTTTCTTCAGCATTTGAAGTCTCTAACATCTAAAGCAGAACAGTGAACGCAGTAACTTAGCAAAGCTTGTTTTATATGCTAGAAGTGTCATCAACTGTTGCATAGTCACCTGTCTAAAACAAAGCTCTGAAATACACAGAGGTACAAGTCCTACCATAGCCAGACTAAGCTGCTCTTTACACAAGGTTCTCCTGGGGTAAATTCCCATCCTAGAAGCAGCTTACCCTCATGACACTATTCACTAAGTGATCATTATTCTAATTTTACTCTTGAGAAAACGCAGGCAAGTAAGACAAAGCATTTCTCTAAAACCACAGAGTAACTCAGGTGCATTTCACTGACATGTGTAAACTCAGCGCGTCGCTTTAATAAGCAGAATAAACTCTTCCTGCCCTAGGAGGAAATTTTTTCAAGTTAATGCTTTCCTGAGCAGAGCTCATATATCTATACTTTAACAAACTGGTATGTTTGCCAGAAAACAACATTGCTTTTTTCTTCCTTCTAACATTACAAAATACAGCCGTATGCAAGAGAACTTCTGCCTGCCTACAGGACATTTAACAATAAAAAGTTCTAGCAACACCTGCATAGAACCTATAGGATACAGCTGGGTCAGCCTGTTTACAATATAACTTGTCATTATCGAGGCAGTACTCAGCAGCTATGTTATACCAGAATATAATTAAAGACAGGCATAGTTAAAACACTGTAAAATATGGAAGCAGTGGCAACTAATAAAGCAGTTCAGGATTGGGAAGAGGTTAGGGTTTTGATTCTGTTGGTCCCTAGAAGATCACCTAACTACGTTTATTATGATCAAGAATTAAAATGCCCATCTAAACATCTGCTGAGGAGAATCGGCTGGCACTCTCAGGAAAAGAGGGAATTTTGTAACAAAACGCAGCAGGGTTTGAGCGGTGAAATAAATCATCATGAGGGGAAAGCCCCAAATATAAATCTAATTAAACTGGATTATTTGTATATAAAATGGATACGCAGCTATACCAGTAGCTGCAAAAAGCAAGTGTTCCCATCCTTGCCCCTCACAATACGGTTGCGCTTCTCCTTCCCCTCCTAAACAGGCAAACTGCGTTAATACTGGGCATCGTGTTTCAGGATTGACTTCCAATTCATCTAGACTCTGGGATTCACAAAAAGTAGTCACGTTCAGGCAACAGCTATTCCTAAACAACAGAGCATGGGGTAGGAGGGAGGTGGGAAAGTGCCTGTCTTATCGCAGCTATGGAGTGGAAAAAGCTGTATTTTCTGGAACAAAATAGTTAGACTAACACTCCCAGCAACCAATGGATTATCTTAACACTAGGATAAACTCTAAAAATGGCTGAATCATTGTTATTTTATGGTGAAGTCTCAGGGAAGGGGAAACAGATATTTTTGAGAAGACCTAGTTCTAGTGAACGAGTACTACAGAAGAAAGAGCATAAAAAATTAAGTAGAGGAACCTTTCTTGTACTTATACTGATATTTTAAAGAGTTATTTTTCACTCCATCCACTTTGCATTTGTAAACGCTGCAGAGAAAAGACAAAAATCAAGAATTTGGTCCATTTGTTTCACATCTGCTTACTCCACAGGAATTTCCAGTAGTTTCTCTCCCTTTTTGGATATGCTGCTCTAAGTATCTTCCCCAAGTACGTTCCCAGGGGGATGTTTTGATTCTAGAGCAGGTTTGCTCCGGCAGGTTGCAGGCAAAGGGGATCATTGTAGGTGAGCAGCCAAACGAGCCTTTCACTTCCCTGTTCACAACAAGACCTTCTCAAGATCCATAAATAGCCAGGCGGCTTGGCGTAGACAAGGAAGAGCAGACCCAATCCCCAAACCTAATTATCTAATATTACACTGCTGAGTCCATATCTGTGTCTAGCAAGGTGGCACGCTAAGATACAGAATACCTGCAGCATTCACTGCCCTCAGTGGGCTCTGTAGATGCTCAGTCCTTACGTGGACAAACGTGGATTCAGAAGCAGAACCACAGCCGGTCACGCTGATATATATTTATCTATCATTGTGTGTATACTCACAAACAGGTCTCCCCCCACAAACACAAAATTTTAAGGCCATGCACACTTTACATTACTGCAGCAGGATCACAATTCATTTCTTGATGCATGCATACTTTCTCTCTTGCATGTTCATACTGCCAAAGCTCCAAGTGTTTCACAGGTACAAAAAAAAAAAAAGCCGTTGATTTTTCATCTCAAATTTCAGGGATAACGTTTTTATGGATGCAAGTCCAGAGGAGGGCCACAAAGATGATTAGAGGGGCTGGAGTGCAGCCCTGCTGTGAGGACAGGCTGAGAGAGTTGGGGTCATCCAGCCTGGAGAAGAAAAGGCTCCAGGGAGACCTTAGAGCAGCCTTCCAGTAACTAAAGGGTGCCTACAGGAAAGGTGGGGAGGGACCCTTTATCAGGGAGCTTAGCACTAGGATTAGGGGTAACGGTTTTACACTGGAAGAGGGTAGATTTAGATTACCTATTAGGAAGCAATTCTTTACTGTGAGGGTGGTGAGGCACTGGAACAGGTTGTGTGGGGAAGCTGTGGAGGCCCCATCCCTGGAAGTGTTCAAGGCCAGGCTGGATGGGGCTTTGAGCAGCCTGGTCTAGCAGGAGGTGTCCCTGCCCATGGCAGGGGGGTTGGAACTAGGCGATCTTTAAGGTCCCATCCAACCCAAACCGTCCTGTGCTCTTTGGTTTAGTTTTAGAAGACATCAAGTTCTTGCTGCCAAAGCTGTTGTAACTACAATCACCAGCTGTCCAAAGCTGCCGCGGTCATTCTGCTGAAGAGATTCAGAACTTGTCTTTCTCTCCACCAAAGCAAGGAACTGAGCAACTTACTCCTCGCAGCCAGACACAGCATCAGGCAGCTGCAATCTTCCCTCTCAAGCAATTCCCTCTCCTACCTAGTACGTGGCTCCATGCCGCTCTTCTTCGTGAAGAGGAATTCAAGGGAACCAGACCACTTCCCCAGCTGCGCACACATATCCCAGGAACCAAGTACTCCTCCGAGTGCCCACGACAGGCTCTGTATACTTCAGTACCAGACAGGTCACAACCCATTGAACACTAGAATGCCACAGGCATGTTAGACTTCAGCAAAAGTTGTAAGTTACTAAAAGGATTTTAAATTAGAGTAAGAGAGAAACTTACCACTATAGTTCAAAGCAGATTTATATTTTACCAACTTCTACAGCATTTCGTTGACTGTGGTAAGAACTCGGGCACTTCTCCCACAACACTGTGGATGTCCTAAAGAGCAGCGTCTTGGAGCTTAGAAAACCAGGTAACACTCAGTAAGGACACTGCACAAGAACCACACAGCTCACCAGAAACACCTTTCACACAATCAGCACGTCTTCAATTAAAAACCTTGAAGTACAGCTGTTGAGCTGTTACAAATGTATGTAGGTCTATTGATTCCAGTGATGAGACAGACCTCTTCAAATACACATAAATTTGAACAAGCTGGGTTTAGAAGTGTCCATAGGTTAGTACTGCTCCATAGTTCAGAATGCCTCTGCACGCAAAAATCAAGCACACTCCAAGCTAACCGTGCAACTGTTTTCTGCTCCAGTCACTCTACATTTTTAATAGCTCTCCTCTGCTACCTCAAGGACGTTCCTCTAAGCTTACATGGTCTGGAAATTAAAAGATGTCATTTCAGGGCACACACAGGCGAGATGCACATGTGGCCAGGCAGAGCAGCACAGCTGCACTCTGCACTTTCTGTTCCCTGACAGGTAGGAATGGTAGATGTACACAATCATTAATATTAGCAACACTGAAGAAGCCTAGCAATGGAACCACACACTGAATGCCAGTGTGTGGTTCATCGCCTTATGAAGTACTTCATACATGTCCTCCAAGCAATCCAAAAAATTTAAAACCCTCTCATTGCAGTGAACTTAAATATTGTATTTTAATTAGTAGGGCGTCTCAAACAGGAAAACAGTTTGAGCCTTCGTATTTCAGCCTCTTCTGTTGCAGTATCTAAATATTCCAGGTACAATAAGAACACTGTGGCCAGGTAATGGACCAAGGAGTATTGTCCAGTACAAAATGCAGAACAACAGATTGTAACAGCAACTTAAAAAAAAAACCCTACCACTAAACCTACTTGAAGTGAGACTCATTAGAATAGGCACAGTAACAAGCAGCAGTAGAAGCAGGAAACCTTATTTTTTTGTCAACACATGCAAAACAGCGTTGATCTTAATCTAAGAAAGTAAAACAGACAATGAAAAACAATTTTCCAGATCCAGAAAAACTGAAACAGCTACAAGTGTTGGCAAGAAAAACACTGCACACATTTTTTTTTACTATTGTTTTTACTACTTGGGCAAGAGAGGGCTCTGTCAAACTAATGTGCTGTAATACAGTATATTTAAACTACAGAAATTAAAAAACAATAAAACCACAAAGACCCAGATGCACTCTCAAGGAAGACTCCAGTATTTCACAGTGGGTTTCTTCTGCCCCACCGGCAGCTCACATGCCAAGCCCTCTCCAGCTGGAAACAGAAAGTCAGGGTTACAGCTGTCCTCCAGCATTTCCAGAGTAGTTTGTTATATTGTCCAAGTGGCACTATTTCTTCTTTTGAGCTCTCTTTCCCTCCCCCTTCTTTGGTTTTTCCTTCCCACGGAGCTTTTTCAACCGCCTCATCTCTTCCTTAAAGTCCTGATGCTCATCCCTAGATGTGGGAGAAAAGAAAAAAAGTTTACTCTGTTTCTTGGAATACGTAGATATGAAAGGTTCTTTGAACTGTACGATAACAAAAAAACCCTCAAAACTTTTTTTAGACAGTGAAGTCCACATTGAAACTCACCACAAGGTATTCAGTGTTACTGCTAGCAGTAGTTTTGGACTGAACATGAAAGATTTCCCCTGGTACTTTTGGAATTAACAAGGTTGCCCTTTTCAGCAACAAATGGTGTGTGCATATATATTATTTCCATTGCATTTATTGATCTACTGTGTTTAAATGATCAGTAGAATATAAAAATCAGCAAGAGACAAGAATGAAAATTTCCCCCTTCTCATCCAGCTCAGCAGTCTAGCAATAGCACATTGTGTTTCTGTGCTAGATACTAAGTTCAGGTCATTAGCTTCTAAGAAAACAGGGGCATGCTGAGCAGTAATTACAGTACATGACACTGCTCTCAGGTGACTTCAAGAATGAGTTATGAAGAAAGCATCAGCTACCGGTAGAATCTTAATAGGAGAATAAAACAGGAAGGAGGATAAAGGGGCTGGCAGAGCTAATGAATCCTCAATAACGTTCTAATAAATTGTCTTTAATCTCTGTCCCTGTATTTTCAGTGCGAAGGTATTTTTCAAAAGTCACAACAACACGCTAAGTGGCCTAAGATTACTGCATTGCTATTTTTAAATACAACTTTTCTGAAAAAGAAGCTAAAAGCTTGCGAGTTATTGTCAGGCACTTTTACTCTGCAGCTCTTCATTACCTATTTCTGACCACCAAACCTGATCCTCTACAAGCTCTCTGTACACAGAGCAGCTAGAGAAGGAACTTGAGGTTAGGAGGGGGAGGAGAAGAGTAAAGAACATTATCACCTCTTTGAGGCTTTCTGTGTCAGGCAACTATTCTAGAAAGTGTCTGCATGCCCTCCTAAACCAAGAACATCCTGGATGCAATCCTTGATGGCCAGTATTGCAATACTAGCAATAGAAAATTAATTTCTATTAATTTTGACTGTTTTGACTTCACAAGGTTAGCAGCTTCGCTTTTAAGGCATTTCTTTAGTGCTATCTGACTGAAGTCAAAGGATTACATTTGACTCCTGCAGATGTTCTTTTTCCTACTCGAGACTGTGGAAATTAATTTAGAAATTACACGACTGGTTCAGTTGAAGCTGGAATTAACAAGGCTCTTTAAACCATATTTGAATTTAATTTAACTTATTTGAAAGGATAAAAAGCCCCTCCAGCCCAGCAAACTTTCCTTCTCTTCTAAATTTCACTTATTAGCTGTTGAACGATTAAGGAAAATGTGGTAAGACTGTCTTAGTGCAATTTTTGTGTTAAGGTAACATCACCTTCTTGCAGCACATTCATTTGCCATATTCAGAACTGCAGACCCATCTCTTGTCTATGCAAAAAGCTCTCTTCCCTTCCCCACAAATCCAAAGCAAGAACTATTTCTTAAATAACTGGTTACCCATAACTACACCTAAAGTCTCTCTCACAAAAGGTATGGTAAAAGTTAAGACAGTAGTCACTTATCTTACTCTGCTTGCCCTCAGCACAAAACCCAAGTGCGTATTTCCACATGCATCATGTTCTGAACTGAACCTTTTTCTATGTTTGTTTTTTCCTTAAGGAAAAAGCTAACAAAACTCACACCCGCCCCTTTCCCATGTCCAGTCCTGCTCCCACCCTGTAAGAACAAATATTACCTGTAGAGACCAAAGTAACGAAGTTTCTTCATGAGGGCATAGTAAGTGTTGTGAGGAGGATACCAGCTGTAGACCTCCTTCCGCTTGGCCAAAGGCTGCTCGCTGAATAACTTCACTACTTTCATAGATTTTGAATCCGTTGGCCTGACAACATCTCCAAATATCTGAGCACTCAGCCGGGCCATTCGAAGGGCGTAAGTGGAAACATTGGACATCTCCCACGGAAGAATAGGCACAGATAGACAGATGGACCTTCCTGCCAAAGGAAACGCAGAAGACCACGACTCTAAGATGACTGAGTATTGCAAGGTATCCCAGAATTTCAGCAAACAAAACAACTCATCACAGACTGATCACAGGTCTGAAGTCATGCATTCCTTGCACAAAATCAGTCTAATTCTCAGTACATAATCCTGCATATAAAGAATGTCTACACTAGTCCAGGTAGTATCACCAGCCTAACTAGGGCACTACAGACAGCAATACAGATGTGGCATGGCTAGTTTTTTAGCAGAACCCACTCAGCTTGCTAAAGGCTACCTTTAATCTCCAGCCACAGGAACGATTACAGTGTGAACTCTGACAAAAATGGTGCCCACTGCAGTGCCTCTCACTTCTACACAGGCACAAGGCAAGACACGGTTTAAGCATATTAAGGAAACAACATGGATGTTTCTCATGAAAGTTTCTCACCCTATTTAAACGCATTTTATGAATATTGCTATAGTCCACCTAGCAAAAATGGCCTGTTAAATGTGAAAACAAACAAATCACATTTCTCTATATGAAGCACAGACGTCTTTCTCATTGCAAGTCTCTTCCCTTGATCATTTCCATCAGCTTTTACTCCATTCGCTTTTCTGTTTCTTCTGATAGATTCATTTTTTCCCCAAGAAAATCCCAAATCAGCAGCGTCCCATTCTCTTTCAGCTGTCTCCCACCCAAAGACACCTCTGCAACAAAAAACGCTCCGAGGACAAAACCATTTTTATTAGGCTATCAGAGATGACATCCACACTCTCTTAAAGGAGTGTGGACAAGGGTTTTCTCTCTGCTTTCCTACCCCTCCCCATTTTTCCTCTTCTTTGCATCTTTACTTTACTTTTCCTTTGAAGAATGGGATGTAATAGACAAGAATAAGAGTCCCATAATCCTGCATTTGAAGCTGTACATTGCCTGTACCATGCCTTTTTGAATGTTATGACATAAGTCTCCAGAGACTTCAAATTCAAGTGTACTACACTTACGTTAAAGTTTTAAATTCCTGTTTTAAGAAGTACTGCACAGCTGATTCCAGAAGATGAGCATAAAAAATTAAAGAGCATGAAGCAGGGACAAGAGTAATCAGCAGGACAGGGCTAAGTCCATTTTAGTATGATAACAGGGAGCCTGTTGTTTAATAACATAAATCTTAAGTATTCATAACCTCACTTACATATGTCTGCCCACTGGAGGAGCTGATCTACAACCACCTACTTTGATTTACTCCTGTTAGCAAAGCACAAAAACAGAAGCAGGAACGAAATAAAAATCAAGCACGAAAATAATACAAGTAATCTGAGTCAGAGAGAATAATGGAAAGAGTACCAACAGGGAAGGCAAAGTGTCAGAGACCTCAAGTTAAGGCAGCAGGCCTAGTGTGAGAAGATAGAAGCTCTTAAGTGACTGCAGGGCAGCACTTCACCTTGAGCATCTATTACGCGGGGGAACCATCATTAAGTCTTGCCAAATCATCTATTTTAGGACAGGCAGCCCTATATTCAGAGATAAGTCAACAAGTTGCCCCCAAAACTCTTCACCACATCATCACTTTGAAAGTATCACCAGACTCAACTCAAACGCAAAGCTTGCCTAATCTCTCCCAATTCCAACCTTAAAATGAAGGCACCTCTAGCTCCTAAACGATGCAAACCAGTGGTCTAAGGGACCCGCTTTTCATTTCAGAATCACTAAAGGAACCCAAGTAGCTCAAGCCATTTAGGCTGGAAACCTCCGCTAATCCTTGCCAGTCTAAGAACATTTGAGATATGAGAAAAATTCCCAAGTGCCCGAGCTATCCAAAGCCTGTTTCAGGGAGACCTCTGATTCTGTCAGATGCTACCAGAATGGGTTTGTTTCCATCACTTACAGTGACATTATTTTCAGGATCACCTACTGGTAATTAACGCACCAAAAGCAAAACCACCATGCAGTGCTGCTTCTTCACCTGCTCCCCGCACCTTATTTCTACTCAAAGCCTTGCTTTCCCATCCTAGGCTGGGTTTTATTTTTTTTATTCCCGATGTGCTCGCTTGCCTCAGACCGCTCCCTTCTCGCTTAGCGTGCGCTAGGAGAGCTTTGTTTCCAAAAAAAATCGCTTTTGATTTTTCCACCACCCCAGGGGGAAGAAAAGGGCTGCCCCGGGCCACCGCCCGGCCAGAGTGGCACCCGAGCCAGGCACGGCCCGGCGCAGCCCTCCAGCTCGCCCCGTCCCCTCCGGGAGGGCAGGCGTGGAAACCCACCCGCGGGCTCCATCCGCGCCTCAGCGCGACCGCCGCCAGCGGTCCCCCGCTGCCACAGGCCCGCGCTGCGCGCCCTGCACACCCTCCCCAGGGCCCAGGAGGCGCCCCGGGCTCGGCCGAACACCCCACAGCGGGGCCCGGGAGCCCATTTCCCCCTCCCTTTCCGCGCACATCCCCCGGCTCCGCTCCCCCTTTCCCCCCCCCCGCTTCAAGGCCGGCGACAGCAGACAGCACCCCCCCCCACCACGCTCACCGCTCCGCCCTGGCGCCCGCCGCAGCGCATGCGCGGTGGCCGCCCTGCCGGCGCGTCGCGGCGGGTGACGTCAGGCTGCGCGAGGGGCGTGGCGGCCTTCCTTTCAGCGGTCGCCATTTTGTCGGGGCAGGGGGAAGGGGTGTGAGGGCGTTGCCGGCTCACTCACCCTCACGCCCGCAGACCTAGGTCGGAGTGAGGGGAGCTGAGGAATCCCCCAAGGCGGGGACTTGGCCTTCTTATGCTTCCCCGCTGCGGCTTTTTGGCAGGCCATCGGCTTCTCCCAAGCCCACTTTACATGAGCCTTCCTGGTGCTTGATTTATGCTGATTTCTAATCAGTGCCCCGAGGTGCTAAGTCAGGCTCTGTACAAGCACCTGAGTAAATGACGATCATCTGGTTACATTTATAAGCGGAACATGTAATGCCATCAAAGAATGAACCTGTGTCTGGCTGGATCTGTTTTTTTAGAAGAGTGTGGTATTAACTGGCATTAAATACATTGTTAGTCCGGCCTCGGTTAATTTTCTGTCACGTTTTCAATGCTTGGCCCGGGATCATCAGCCTTCTGGCCTAGGCACCCTGGTCACCTCTTTTGCAGTTTTTGAACATTGGCGTGATCTTCTTTAATTTTCTAAATAATCCAAGATCTATTTGAAATTAACATGCTTGAGATTTCATTTGCCTGTTCTTAAGGATCGCAGAATCACCGGGGTTGGAAGGGACCTCTGGACATCATCTGGTCCAACCCCCCTGCCAGAGCAGGTCCACCTACAGCAGGTTGCACAGGACGACGTCCAGGTGGGTTTGGAACATCTCCAGAGTCGGAGACTCCACCACCTCTCTGGGCAGCCTGTTCCAGTGCTCTGCCGCCCTCAAAGGAAAGAAGTTCCTCCTCACGTTCAGATGGAACTTCTTGTGTTCAAGTTTGTGCCCATTACCGCTTGTCCTAGGGATTGTTATGCAAAAGTTCCCTAGATAGCCTAATTTTAAAATGTTTGTTCTGCTGGGTATTGTTTACCATCTTCCTTACTAATGGACTGAAAAACGCTGCTTTTTTTTTTACTAGATAATAAAGTTTTTACCATTTCTGCCACTTCTCTGCGATTTTGCCATCTCCATCTAATAATACACATGGGCATCATTGGACTCCCCACTTTCCTGTCTATAGTTGCATCACTTAGGCATTTTCTGAGTCTTCATTTTTTTTTATACTCCAGAACATTTTCCCTATATTTTTGCCTTTCCACATTATTCTGTATTATGTTTTTAACTTCTGAGTGTTTCCTTCATCCTGCTGTTGAGACAGAATTGGCCATTTTGTTAATTATGCAGTCATGACTTTTAGACTATGGAATAAAATCAGAAGAATTCTCATTTACATTTCTGTCTTTTTGAATCACATTTTCCTCATCATTTCTCTCATCCTGATAGCGATAGTCTTTCTGAAGCATCTCTGTGTGTGTAGGAGATTGTTTCCCTGGCTGGAACTGTCCTTTTTTTGCTTATTATAATCATATTGTAATTGCTGGCTCCTAAGCAAGTACCACTTTTTTGCTCCATTATTAAATTGTTTAAACATTATGAGGTCCAAAATACTTATTCCACATAGACTGGAATAACTTCGGTCACAGAAATTAAGTTTTAGAAACTCTAATGAGACACAGCTCCTGGCTATTTGGGGCTTTTTCCTCAAACAGCTCCAAGTTGAGCACAGTTTTTGCACATTGGAGGAGTAAGTGGTCAGATTCTCTGTAGACATCGCCACTCTATTCCACCCCTCCTCAACAGGGATAATTGGGACAAGTTACTGTTTCTGCATCTCTAAAATAACAATGGTGGTTTATTACATACTGTTACCTTCTCCAATCTTTGAATTTCTTTATTTGTTTAAAAGGATTGTGGCAAAATATTTTAATATTCCAGTTTGGTAAATCATCCTGCCTGTTTCAGTAATTATGGCAGTTTGGTCTCATTTCTTATGATGAGTGAAAATATCCAATGCTTCTTGCGTATAACCCAAACCCAAATTAAAAGGATTGTGGCAAAATATTTTAATATTCCAGTTTGGTAAATCATCCTGCCTGTTTCAGTAATTATGTCAGTTTGATCTCATTTCTTCTCATCAGTGAAAATATCCAGTACTTCTTGCATATTACCCAAACTCAGAGAAGTGGCACATAGACCATTGGAAAACGTCTTTGTGCTTCCCTCAAACTATTGGTTTCCCTAAAAACCAAAGAGCGTGGTTCTGGTCCCATTTCTGTTTTCCAGCAGCATTATTGGCCTGGCATCTGGTTCCCTACAGTTACTCTGCTGAGTTTCAGAGCAGAGACATTTAGTGGATTAGGCTGATGTGAGAGTTATGGCTGTTCCTGGTCGGGGCAGGAGGCAAATTGACTTTCTTATTCATAGTTACACACCACAGCTCTGGATGACTAGGAAGGAGTCACCACACAAAGATTTTTTTCTTCAGAGAGCCAGTGTTGTTCCACACCTTGCAGGAACACAAATTATAACCCTCTGCATGTGAGGTGCTCCAGCATGGCTGCTTTTGGTGTGATGGAAGCACACAGATATGAACAGGTCTGCATTCGTTCATTTCTTCTGCCTTTTTTTTCCTCTAAAATTGATTGTTTCTCCTGTCGGTCATGCAATAACATGCAAGTATTACTAAATCTGAGGCCAGGATGATGGCCGGACTGCTGCCCAAGCTCTTTATTGCTGTGCCTCTAGTCAGAAAAGGTATTTCTTTGCTGGATTTTTCAGTTATCACTGTGGAAAGGCGACAGGAGCGGAAGACATTTATGTCCCACTCCTTCATCCCTGTGAACCTCTTCCGCTTCCCTGGTAGTACACAATGATGGGGTGGTTATGGAGAAGGGGTGCACAAGAGCCAGACCTCACGTTCCTGAAGCTGGAGGCATGCAGGCTGCGAGGCAAAGCCACCTCTCTAATCAGACCAATGTAATGCTATTTATGTAGCACTGTAAGTGTGTGTGGAGTCTTTTGGACGCATAAAGTGGACGTCCCCACTCTGAGGTTTTCCCAGTCCAAATTAGACTTGACACACTAGGGGATGATAAATAACACGGAATGGAAGGAAGCGGCAGAGGCTGACAACAGGAACGGGCTTGTGGTGAGCTGAATTCTATGGACGTGTTGTTAGATCCTCCTGAGCTTTTTGTTGTAAATAAAGCAAGGTGTTTGGACTCGTCAGCAATTATTTAGAAAAAAATCAGTAGCAGATGGGTGAGTGAAAAAGGTAAAACCCTAGAAAGGAGTTAAAGGAAAGTTAAGTTGATGTGGGGCTCAGAGACGACATTGGCATGAGGACTATTGTGAAGGAAAGAAATTGAGGGCGTGAAGAAACATGCATGGAGCACATGAAGAGCTGCCAAAAAAAAAAAAAAAGCGGGAAGAGATCTCATGATAAAGAACAGGAAAGACCTTTTTACAAAGAGTTTGCAGTAATTTGTTTTGGAATTATTTTATTTGATCAATAGTGATCTGGATTGTCTGGTTAATTCCTCTCGTGTATATATTTTAGTTATAACTGAATGTTGAATAGCCTTAAGGTAGGTTTTTGAGAAAAAGCAACACTTGAGCAACAGTGAGTTTGTCCTGAAAAGGCAAAAGTATATCCAGAAAGGGAAAAAAACCCATCAGGATGCCAGTTTGCTCATTGGTGCTTGTTTATTGACACTTAGGAGGAAAGAAGAGTCTGAACTTTTTTCATTTGATCTTGGAAATGAGGCATTTGAGTAGTTCCTGGATGGCACAGTAATTAACTTCACTCCTAAATCTTGCGCTTAGAACTATGAGGGAACAAAATCATCTTTATCTGAGTCAAGTAGAAGGACTCTCTGAGCATTTGGTAAAACCACATTGGCTACATCTGTATTTAGAATGCATTTATTATTCGGTTTTTATGTGATCATGATTAATTGGTGATCTTCAATTGTATTTTGTTGCACAGTGATTCACGCTGAGCCATGGAGACGCCTTGCAGTGCAAATTCCTCTGGAGAGAATGCATTGTATTAAACGACTGACAGACTTTGGGTGGGCATTTGAAGGATATTTTGACTTTAAAATAACTCATCAAACTAGTGCCACCGAGTGAAATCTACAAAGATGGAGCTATTAAGTACTGCTGCTCCAGCTATCTAACACTGGCAACGCTTGGGAGAGAGATGCAGCATAAAAGAAAAATAGAAATTATTTTTCAAAGCCATTTGGCATCTTGAGATTATTGCTTTCCCAGAGAGCTGGGCTGTTGAGGCAGGCTTCTCACCTCCTGGGGAAAGAGAGCAAGTGCCCTTCCTCTTTCTTGTGATGCCCTCGGGCTGATGCCTGAAATGCTATTGACAGTTCTCCAGAAGAACTGTAGCACATCCCTCTTTAATGGCAGACGAGCTGTTCAGCGTAACAGGGGGTGCGTGAAGCTGAACAGGCAAGCGAGGGGAGGATGCTGTAGATCGCCACACATCTACATGCTTGTCATTTAGACTGACTAATTTGTAGTTCAACAATGTGTTGGAATAAATGATCAGTGATTTAAATGAAGTACTTAAGACTGAAGAGAAGGAATATTTCTTAATGGTTAGATCAAGGGACTGGAATGAGAATTGTTGAATCTTGTTTTTTCGTGGCTCCATTACTAACTCACTGGATGACCTTAAGCAAGTTAATTAACCTATCTGCCATTTCATCCCTCTGTAAACCGGGGATAATAATGTCTGCTTCAGAAATGCGTTGTGAAGAATAATTGATTCTTAGAAAATGCTTCAGCTTCCCCTAGTGAAAAAACATACTACAGAAGCATTGTTACTTTACCAACAGCATGCATACAAACTTTTAAAGGCATCAGTAACAAAGACGCATCTTTCTTAGCTGGAACAAAGTATTGCATGGGGGAGGAAAAAAAGGAAAAATATTAAAATGATGGAATCAGCTGAAAATAGAAGAAATAATTGAGACATCTGGCTTACTGATGATAAAAGCTCTTCTAGTTTCTCTTCCATCATTCCTTGCAGAATTCATCTAAAAGGACATTCACCAAGGTTTTCAAATGGGGTCAAAGCAGCTGTCCATCTCTTCGCTCTGTTTTACCAAGTATAAAAACAAAGAGCAAATAAAAATGTTCCAGCAATAATATTTTCAGGAAGACATCAATCTCTTGAACAGAAAATGCAAGGAGATTGGTTGAGTCTGAGTTCACATTTCGGTTTCTGTGTGCTGAACTCCTGTCGAGATGCTGGTTTAGATTTAGACCTCTTGGGTTTGTGAGCTGTTGGCTCCCCTGAGTTTCGGCAGACTTTGAAATTGTATATCCCTGTTGACCTCTATGGTGCATTCCAAGGGAGATTTCTCTTTGTGTTTTCCTGGTTTAGGTCCTAAGAGAAGTCGTCTTAGGGTATCCCAACCAATGCCGACCACAGGATACATCATTAGGTCTTTGGGAGCACTCTAGATACCCACTTTCCAACTGCCTCTATTTGCAAGTCAGCAAGTTTTCCAAGATCTGGCTGAGCTCCCAGGTGCCCAGTCATCTCAGTAGCACCCTTGGTAGACCTAAACATCATTGATCAGCCTTCCCATAGTCTTTTGGAGGCAGATCCATGGAAACAGGTAATTCTTTGGTTTTCATTTGGAGTCCTTTGCTCCAGTGCTGGTGGGTGACATGAAGCTGCTGTTTGTTATGTCAGGGCAGCCCCAGGATACCTTGCACAACACTAGAAACCAGCATTGCTCTTTGCTTCAGAATGTACCTTTCTAGGGAAACATTAATCTTCAGCCTGAGGAAGCATTCTTCCATCCGGCGGGCAGGTTTTGGGGGCTATTCAGGATCTTTCTTCTTGCAGCTTGTGCTTGCCTTTTGAGCTGCAGGCGTTTTTTTCTCTCTGACCTTGCCAGTAACCAGGCTGAAGGAGCCCTGCTGCTACACATGCTCTCTGGGTGTCTGTTCCCTTTTTCTTGTGAAAAATTCCTTCTGCAGATTTTATGGCTGTGAATCACTGATTCCTCTCCCCCCCCCCCCCCCCNTTTTGTTCCTTTGTCCATTTCTCTGGAAACAAACAAGAGAACTAGCTTCTTGCAGGCCAGTCTCTGTAACATACCTGTTGTGCAATCAAAGTACGGACATTAAGGCTTAAGACCCTCCATTGTTTCTTGTTTGGTGGGTACTTACTTGAGGCCTTTACAGCAAAGGTGAATAAATCTATGTCTTCCATGGCGCAGCAGTTCTCACTGGTTCAACCTCAGAGTATAAGCCACAATGACTATGTTGCAAATGACTGAACAGCCCAAATAATTGTCGAAAGCATATTAAACTCCTCATTTTGCCCTGCTGTGGTGGATAGCCTGCACAAACTACCCTCTGGAGGCGTTAATACCGTTTGTGGTCTGTTGCTTGCCCTAAGCGGTTGAGGCTCAATCCTGCTCCATGAACGGCCCTGTTGTGTTCAGCGATATTCAAAGCAGGGCTACCTTTGTTGCCATGGTCTTAAAGATGTCGTCCTGCTGAGCTGTTGTTACACTGGGATTCCTGGAAGTGCTGGAGATGCCTTGGAGTGCTCTTCTTCCATCAGTTGAGTAGAGAAGCAGCTAGCTGCTACTGAACTTCAAAATCCAGCTGCGTCCAGCCTGGCTGGAGTGGTCCCAGTCTGCCCTAGCAATGGGTCAGTTCTCTTCTTAACAGGATTTCTGAAAATGGCAGCAAGGGGCTGTGCCTGCAGAACCCAGCTTTCCGCAAGGTCTTTACAATCAGACCTGCTGTTGCCGGCATGCAAGTCACTGGCAGGTCGTCACCGGCTCCATGGGGTCTCCAACCATAAATCTTCTTGAATACAGGACTGCAGAGATGACTCTGGCCCTAAGTCAGATATGTGAGGAGGAAAGCAAGTCACTGTCCTGGCTGGACACTTGAAACAGGCATTTCCCTCTAACACGTTGTACCGATGGAGTTTGTGTCCATTCACTGCGCTGTAAGCATCTACCTCGCTGCTGTAAAGCACTTTGAGATGCCCAGCTTCTGAAAGGTGCTCTAGAAGAGAGACATCAAGCTGTAGGTTTCTGTAGATGCTTCATTTTGTGAATCAGATTTAGTGGCACGATACACTGGATTGCAATTTTCAATGAAAAATAACAATGCATGTGAAACTAAGTGCTGTTGTGATTTCAACTCAGTGCTGACAGAAAAAGAATAGTCCTTAAAGAGCTGCTGCCATCTCTTAGAAAATGAGCACTGGTAGCACGTCTGCTGAAACGTATAGATTTTCTTTCCTCCTCTTTCTTTTATTCTTTGTTAAGACTAACAAACCAATGGCAATTGCATAGAAACTAGGTCTTCTTGCTTAGGCATTCATCTTTTCATGCTGCGTGTTTCCCACCTGGAGCTCTAATCCTCTCTTTGTGATCTAATCAATTTCTCAATAACCAATTGTGGTATCACAGTGCTAAAGTTTCAGGTGAGGAAATGAACTGCACAAATGAACGAACTCTGAAGAACCAAGTACTTTCTTTTGGCGCAGATATTGTTGGTGATAATAAAGAGGAGACGTAAATGCAAAACTGTTGAAGACAGCAGCATACTTAAGTCTAAATAGAGAGTTTATCATCCTAGATGTCAGCTGCTTTTACAGAGACACACAATGTATGTGTATATACTTTTTATTTTCTTTTTTGATTTTAAATGAGCCTACTCTGCTAGGACTTCACAGCCAAATTAAATTCATGAAGATTGAGGTCTTGCTTCTGAGTCATGTTCCAAAATGGAGTGCTTTTAGAAAATATATATTTTTTAAAGCAGGTGCTATTTGTTGGTTTTGCTGAGTGGTTTTCTTTCCAGTCCCTTCTGTGATGATTCTTATGATCTGTGAATTCTGAATTTTAACTAATCCTTGTTCTTCTTTTGTGACTAAAAGAAGCAACAAATTGAATTGGCAGCTGGGGGCCAATCACAGATGTGATACATTCTTTTCCAAAGACCAGGTTATCGGTCTACAAAGACCGTGGCTCTGTCTTTGAGTTGATTAGTTCACAAAACACTGCTGATAGAACCCATATCCAGAAGTCTTTTTGGGAATGAACAACGGGTTCTGAAATCTGTCAGAAGTTTAGGGAGGGTTGTGCAGTGTGACTTGGCACATCAAGCAAACTAACAGTACTGCAGATGCACCTTCGTATTAGACTGCCCATATGAACAAAACATTGATGCACTACAGCAAAATCAGAATTATTCAGGCTTTAATGTATTGAAGATCAATGTGTCAGATGTAGCTTTAAGAATAAAAGTCGCTTTTTACAAAATATGCTTATTATTGGCAGCCAGAAGTCTGAGTTTTTGCTCTGAGTCAGTAATCTTTGGCCCTAATATCTCATCTCTGCCATCCTGGATTCTTCTTGCTATTTCTATAAAAGTTGCAAGATCTATGAATTCTAATGAGAAGTACTATCTGCTGTTTTCAGCTGAGCCCAATGATGGTGATGTCGGAGAGCCATCTTCCTTTTGTAGCGGGCTTTAGGCAGCAAGTGATCTTGCTGTGCAACTCCTGCATTCAGAGCAATGTCACCTTCATCACTGCAGCAGGCAATGGCTTTTTCCTGCAGCAGGATTTAGGGTAGGAGGCTGGGCTTGATATATCCATAAGGTAAACTGGGGGAAGCACAGGGGGGCCTGTATGAAACAGTAGCCCTCTTAGCAAGGTGTTTGGGGAAACAGGTCTGCAGGAGAGAGTTCATGTGAACCCAAGTCCAGCTCAGAGGAGAAGCTGTAGAATATGAAGATGTTGATGACCAAGTTGGCAAGACAATGAGCAGGAGGCATAAGAGAGTGCCTGCTATGATCACAGAGTGCACCAGAGTGAAGCTGAATCTCAGCTTGGGAAAGCAAGGTCTAAGGTAGGTTTTTTGGTGTAGGGAGATGAATTTGAAATATCCCTTAGGGCTAAAGATGGGTTTTCTCCTAGCCCAGCAGAACTCCCTCTGTCAACAGAGTCTTACACATGTGCAACTTCGGCCTTTTCTTAAATATTTTCCTGATGCTCCTCTGACATTGCAAGAGCTTGACTGTCTACTCAGGACTCAACAGAGACAT
Organism: Chionis minor; assembly: GCA_013398295.1. Taxonomy (NCBI): domain Eukaryota; kingdom Metazoa; phylum Chordata; class Aves; order Charadriiformes; family Chionidae; genus Chionis; species Chionis minor. The sequence goes on from VZSF01010786.1 coordinate 59,484, forward strand.
GGACAAGGCTGTCTTTCCTGAGTCTCTTTAGCAGTCAGTTGTGAGTGTGGTACACATTTGGGCCTTACCACCTGGTTGAAGAAGCTAAAACTCGTGGCAACACCTTTAAAGGTGGAGCGATAGGTTCCAAGTTATTCTGCAGTTTACAGCAGTGCCCATGAACACTCACTCCATGTGGAGGTGGTGCAGTGATAATGTCTCCAGCTGACTAAGTTTGCCTACCAGGCCTTGTTTTCAGTATCTTATAACTTTGCTCAACTTTAACTGCTTGGGCTGACATTTTCCAAGCATGACGTCCGCATTGGGCAGTTATAATTTGCTTTAAAAAAGTTCATCCTTGTTTTGCATGAGCTTAAAAATATTCTTGGAGACGTTCTGATGAGAAGCAGTGGTTATCATACACAGTTAGTTGTGTCCACAGTGCAGCCTTAGGTTGTTAACTGTGATGTGGTTTTGACAGCTGACAGCTAAATAATAAAGAGTAAGTTTTCACTGGAGGAAGCAATTTTAGTGGAAAGCTCCCAGTCATTTTTTTGGTTTTGTCTTTGGAAAAACAACATCATACTGTGGTTCTTTTTAGTTGGGAGTTGGGTCCTGTCTTTTACCTGTCTCTGTGTGAGGCGATGTAGTGTTGGCCATTCAGTTTTATTGAAAAAGATGATACAGGACAGCTCACCTACATGTCTTCCCACTTTCTGCCCAGCAATTCATTTTCCTTCCTCCCAAAACAAATCTGTTCTTTTAATGCTACACTCCATTCAGCTCCTGACCCCCTGATTAATTCTGTCTCAGCACATGCATGCTTCTTCAGTTTGTCACAACTTCAGGTCACTAAATTAAGACTCTAAGAAAACACCGAAATAAAAATTGTCCATGAATTGCCATTCATTTGTGTCACGTGTTCATGAAGTAAGATATATCAGCAGATCCTACTTTCTACACAGACTGTTTCTGTTCATGGTAGGTGATGGATGAATTGGGACTCTGCAGTCCTGAGATGGCGGCTCTTTGGTGGAGAGTTTGGAGGCTGTGGAGTGAGCCTAGCAGAGGAATACAGGTAGGAAAAATCATGGTCACACAGTTAAAGCAATTGAATTCAAATTGGAAATTGGATTTTATTTTACCCTTTGTGAGAGTTGCTATTATGAAGCTGGGTCACTCAAATAAATAAATGACATTCTTACCAACTACTGTCCATGTGGTTCCTATTTTCTGTGTATCCTGTTTGAGCCACCCATGCACTAATTTGTAGAAATGCTGCCCGCTGTATCTAGAGCCAAGGTGACTGGGAGCTGTTCTCTGAGGAAGCAAAGTGCTAAGCACTCTGAAAGTTTGGGTTCTAAGCTTCTTTAATTGAGCACCCAAAATACACCCACATGTTTGGAAATATTAGCTTTTATCTCTGTTCCTCAGCAGGGTGCTCCGAAGATAAATTCGTTGATGTTGTAAAAAAAACCCAACCCTCAAACACTACAATGAGAACACCACTATAGAAAAGCCCATGAGGAAATTAATCATTCTGTATTCAATGCAAGATCTGGATGCTCTGCAGTAAATAGTACATGCACCACACATTGGTTGATAAGGACAGGAGAAAATTTGAATAGCGTTCATTAAGTGAGCGACATCCATCCTTTGCGCTGAAAAAGGCAGGAGACCCATGGAAACAAAAATCATGTAATTAAAGATTGTATCGTAATGTGTTTCCATAAGGGGAGAATTAACGTTGCATAGGTGATCTTAAATCTGGCATTCACTAACTTGCTTAACTTTGCAATCTAAATGTGTCTTTTTTGTTAGAGACAGCAAAACAAATCCCTTTTGGGAGTTGGCAGGGGGGAGGGCAGAAGCCATCCAGCTAGGTGCTGGGGTCTGCAGCGAGATACTGCTGTGTACATAGCTGTCTGCCTCATCTCCGTGTGTGTGACTGTGCTTACGGCTAGCTCCTGTTTATGTGGCTGGCTGGTGTTTCCCTCTGAAAATGCCCTTTTCTATTAAAAAAATATAGTAGAAGGAACATTAAAACTGGTTTAGATGCCTGTGTTTTAGATGACAAACTTTTATATGGCATTTTGTGTTCCAGGTCTTCCTTTATAGAGTCATAGAATCATAGAATCACTTGGGTTGGAAGAGACCTTCAAGATCATGGAGTCCAACCATAAACCTATGCCAAAACCACCCCTAAACCATGTCCCTCAGCACCACGTCTACCCGTCTTTTAAATACCTCCAGGGGCGGTGATTCCACCACCTCCCTGGGCAGCCTGTTCCAATGCCTGATAACCCTTTTGGTAAAGAAGTTTTTCCTAATATCCAACCTAAACCTCCCCTGAGAGTGGGGGAGCAGAGAGCCTCTGCTTGGTTCTGACTCGCCTGAACACCCCAAAATCTGTTTGACTGATGGTCAAGTGTTTGTGGGATTTATCGCAAGATGCTTCTATGGGATAGTCAGCATCTCTTACGTCTGTGTTAGTCGAGGGGCTGGCATGCTGAGGATTCACCCACACCAGTATCCAAGGTGCATTGGAACGATAAAAAATATTAGTAGATATAATTTGTTATATCTGTGTTTGGTTTGATTGCTGTCTTGTATTTGAAATCCTGTAATTAGAGCAGCAAACTGCCTCCAGGGCCAGCACTACTTGAAGTAATACAGCACTAGTATGAGTTCCTTTGGCTTCAGTAGGTGGTTCATTACAAAGGATGAAGACTGGAGTTCGTGTAAATTCAACATCACCTCTTGGGAAATGAAGATCACAAAGAGAGAAAGGAAATGGTGGGGATCATCTCTCCCTGTTGAATAAACAGAGTTAGGGGTACGGATCCCTAGAAATGGGAAGCGCATTGACTTGCTCGATCCCCTCCCCCACTAGATGGCACTGAACTCTTTTTCTTTGAAAGAAAAAAAAAAAAAGAGGAGGAAGAAGAAAAATACGGTAGTGGTAATTTTGATGTAAAAAAAACAAAGAAAAGCAAATTGCCATTGGTTGTCCATTAACTCTGCCCTTCTCCCCTTCTAACCCAACACCCCACCTGTGTGTACCTTGGTACAGGCGCTCTCTTTGCTTTGGTGTCTGAAGCTTTCTTGGAAGGCGGTGGGCGATGGAAGCTGGAGGATGCTAAGGAAAGCAGAAACAATCCTGGGAGGGAATGGAGGGAGAGGAGACTGGCCCTCTCCGTAAGACAACATCTGCGGTGAGGTCTAGCAGACAGCTCAAGGAATTTGCTCTGAACAGACTCGCCGGGCTCCGCTTCTCTGTCCCGTGCCTTCAGACATTTTTCCTGTGCGCCCATGTGCTTTAGCTTTCCCTCTGCATCACTGAAATCGTAACCTGCGGAAAGGAAAGCCTCAGCTTTCAATCCTTTACTAAAACTGTGTTTTCACTCCCCGATTCATTCAAGACCCATGAATTACCTGCCTTTGCCAAGATGCCCTTAATTCACGGCAGGGAGTGGTTCCCACGTAAGGTGCCCAAGTGTGCGTGGAGGGGTTTTTTAAATGCCTTTCTCCCAGCTTACATTCAGCCCAAGATAGACGAGGATTGTTTTTTTCCCCCTGTGGCGAGGCGGGGGTGGGGTAGGAGGAAGAGAATTTAATAATGATCTGTTTGCGCTGAGAAGGGGTTGTCTGTAATAATCCTGGGAAGAGACAGAGGAAAGATTCCTAACGCCTGCAGCAAGCAATGTTCTGCCCCTCCTGAAAAGAAGGGGATAATGATGATGATGAGAGAGAGAAATCTTTAGTTCTAAGAGTTAAAGTGGAGCTCATCTGAAATCCAACACTTTCTCCTACATTTATATATTTAAGGTGACTTGCAGAAGGATATAGATTGCCATCTGATAAAGCTACAAATGTGAGCAAAAAAATAAAAATGCGTAGAAAATGCCACTGAAATGCCTTTTCAGAGAAAAGGAGAAAACCTGGAACTGCATGCCAATTTTTGTCTTTCAAATCCATGTTTAAGAATGAGAAGAGGGTACAAGTCTGGCTTCTCCAGGTACAAAAGTCCCCCTGCCACAAACTCTCTTGCTGCCTTGGAGTGTGATAGAAAAATCTGGTGCATGGACCTACCTGGGTCCAACCAAGTCTTGGCTCTTTGAACTGTAATCCTAATGTTTAACTAGAAAAGAAATGTAGGTATGATTACATTATATGATTTTCCTGTCCCCTTATGTATCTTTGTCCAATATAATGAGAAAGACAGCTCTAGTAGCTGGATCCTCCATTTTGCTCTTACCCACAGTCTTCCAGTTCAGTCTAAATAGAGAATAAATGTAGCAGACTGATGTGCTTAAATCAAAACTCTATCAATCCTATCAGCCAAAACCCACATTAGGTAACATTATGCTTGTTCCCTGTTCTCATCCTTCGGCTTGGGACTTGATGCTAAAAACTGATGAAGAAATCCAGGTGCACTCTTGGTGTGGGTGCAATATAAGAAACCTGTTTGCCATCTTCTTACAGGAGCCAGCAGCTTTTTGACCACAAACCTCTGAATTTTGTCTCCAAACAGACAAGTATGACTGTTCCAAGCACACTATAAAATTTAATTCTTTTTATGTACTGATATGTAGTTGCTTGGAAAATCCAGTTATAGAAATGGATCCACCAGTGCTTAACTGTTTTTAAAAAGCCTTAGATCCTTAAATGTTTGCCTTTATTATCAACAATAAAGGAAAGTGACGGCTAAAAAAATTTTTAAACTAGTGTCTTTTTTGAATAAAACAATTAACTTTGTCTAGAGCTTTAAAAACAGTTAATATTGATAATAACATTGAAATTTTGCAATAGAGCTGTTTCAGAGGATGCACATGATCACAATGTCTATGGTTTGGATGATCAACTTTCCTTTGCAAGTTTTGTAATCATGTGAGGGTGTTAGACAATACAGTATATTTCAAACCAAAAATGGTCCAATGGACAAGATGCCCTTCTATAGCTGAAATCCCAGCTGACTTGGGACCTGGTTTTGCCAGGTAAAATGGAAGGAGAGATCTTGCCTTTTTTGATGGTACAATTTAGTTTGGGGCCAAAACCTGGCAGGATCCAGCCGTGTGGGTTTTTTTTCCCAATGCAGCCATATTCCACAAGAAAATCCAGGTTTGTATTTCTGATACACAAAGAGCTACTATGTCCCCACTCTGCTCTCCCCACTGGAGCAAGTAAAATTTGCCTGCCTAGGGTTAAAAGCTACCAAAATCCCAGTACTCCCCTCCTAGGGCCAAGGACTGTTACCAATCCCGGGGTTCCAATAAAGGCTGGGCTTATTTTCTATTCAGATAACACAGCTTGGGGTTCAGGGGCCAAAAGCTGCGTGGATCCAGCGCGGATGTAGATTTTTGCAGCACTGGTCCATGGAGAGACGTCGGGCTGTGGACTTTTTGGTGCAGTAGGAGCGACCGCGTTGTTTGCTATTCATGCTGTGGAGTCGCTGGTGTGTGGGAGCCAAATATTGGATGGGACTAACAAGGTTCCTCTGCCAGCTCCGGGATGCTGTGATGCTCACAGAGCACGGTGTGCCAGGATCCCCCAGCTTTTTGATGCAAGGGGAACGGCCATGCTTATTTCCTTTTTCGACAGTACGGTTGAGAGCCTGGAGGCCTCAGTTTTCTGGATCATGCCCGAAGGTCTTGAATCCCGGGTTTTTTTCAAGCTCGCGCTTGATGCTAGGTAGTAGGTTGGCATTTTTTGGTGCAGTAAGAAATGGCTCCACTTGTCTGGGATTTGGTTGACACAATGTAAGGGCTCGTAAGCAAGAATGAGCAGGATCCAGTTAAATCCAGGTTTTACATTTTCCCCTCTTAAGAAAGTAAGGCTTCGACATTTCCTGCCTGGGAAGTGGTGCAGTTTATCTTTAAGGAGACTAGTGAAATAAGAAATGAGGCTCACGTTGCATGGGTGACATCACTGGCTTTTGGCTCAGCGCTCTGTATTCTCTGTCTGTAGGCTTTAGCCAAGGCTGCAGGGCTCGGTGTTTGAACAAGGAAAGATTCCCAGGTGTACAGAAGATTGGATTCGCTCTTATTTGGGTTAAAAACGGTGAAATGAGATTTCTAAAGCTTGGGGACTCCGGCACGCCTTCTGTTGCACTCGATCTCTACGAGAAGGGTGAGTTATTCCCATTAGAGAGAAAGGGAGAGGCAATTTAAGGAGAAAATGTCTGAATGTATAACCGCTGATGCCGGGGATACGATTCCTATGAAGCTGCCGAGCTAAAAACCTCAGCTCCGACGTGGAGATCAGGCCATATGGCAGAGAAATGGTGCAGACCCAAAGCTGTTGACAACTGTTAGGGGCTGCTTTCCTCTCCCCCCGTAAGGTGTGTAGCCTCC
>VZSF01010786.1:65837-187637 GCA_013398295.1 Chionis minor
GGGGGGGGGAAAAAAAAAAAAAAAAAAAAAGGAAACAAAAAACCAAACAAAACCCAACAACACCCCCCCAAAAAACCCCCTCCAAACCCCCAGCAGCACAGCCCGCACGATGCCGGGGCCGAGAACTGCTTGCGGCGCCGCCTGAGCGGGAGGCGGGCGGTCGCGGCGGGGGCCCCCCCCCCCCGCCGGGCCGGCAGCGGGGAGGGCCGGCGGGAGAAGCCGAAGCGCCGCGGGGAAGCGGCCGTGGCGTCCCGCTGCCCGGGGGGGAGCGCGGCCCAGAGAGGAGCGGGCGAGCGGACGGATGGCGATGCCGGCGGAGAGAAGCCGAGGTGTTTCCGGAGCCGAGGTGTCAGCGACCGCCGGCTGAGGGAGGGAGCGAGCGCCGTGCGCGCCCGCCTTTCCCCGTCCACCGGGGAGCTCGTGTTTTCGCCGCGGTTTAAACCCGCGGCGGCGGCAGCGCCGACAGATTGCTGCCCCCTCCTGCTCCCTCCCCTCCGACCCCGCTTTAAACCCAGGCGAGCCGCCGACCGTCCAGACGAGGATGCTCTGGCCGAGCCGCTGACAAAAGAAAAGGCGAGTCACCCATTGGGAAAGCGGGATAAGCGGCTGCTGGCAAGCGGGAGATGCCTGGCTGTTGAACTTTTCCGTCCTGTGAGGATGCCGCGGGGAGGCTGCTGACCCGAAAGCCGTCTCTTCTGGATTTCCAAGCTGGCCGGATTGAAAGAGATTAATGGACTGATCAACCAGCCGTAGCTTTCAGGTCTCCCCCGGGGGGATATAACCCGTCGGCCCTTGCCTCCTCTCGGGTGCTCGCGGTGAGGGCAGCAGGACATCTTCGTATCGGTGGGTTGCTCCCGTTGGAGGTGGAAGGCTGTGTTTCTCCTCGCCAGGTCCTCCTCTGCAGAGGAGAAGAGGCAGATGAGACTCCAGGACTGCCTCCAGGGCAGAACTTTGTAGCGCGCTCAGCATCCCTCTGCAGCGTGGATGTGAGCCACGGGAGTTGGGGATGTTTGAGGCGGTCTCTGCCAAGTGACACCCAGCAGCCGCTCCGGAGGTTTTTGCGTGGTCTCACGCTCGAGGGCTTTTGCCTGTTGTGAAGATGTCCATGGTGTTTCTGTGAAGCTGAGGTATGGCTGCTGGAAGGTTACTGCTGTATGCTGGCCTCTCTTTAGCTCTGTGTGCCCTGGGCATGCTGGCTGTGGCAATCTGCTCTGACCATTGGTACGAAACTGATGCCAGGAAGCACAGAGAGAGGTGCAAGAGCATCACCACTAAGAGAAATGATCCTGGCTTCATTTATAACTCCAACAACAACCTGCCTCTCAGGGCCAGCAGGTCTAGGTTGGACCGCTGGGAAGGGAAACTCCTCTTGGCAAGAAACAGGAGGCAGATCTTTGCTATGAGCGCAGTCGACGAGTGCAACAGACAGTACAACTCGACCAACATGGGGCTCTGGAGGAAATGCCACCGACAGGGATTCGACCAAGAGCTGGAGGAGCTGATTGCCAAAGGTAAGGGCTGTTTTTTACCAAATGAACGTGCCAGGCCCTCCTGAGGTGAGCAGAGGCTCAGCAGAGCCGTTTGGGCTCACAGATGGGAGCTGCCCTCTCTAGCCAAGTACCTCTCCTTGAGATGGGTGAACCAGCCTGGCTGGGCATGGCTTCCCGGAGCACCGCCAGGGCAGTTTCCCACAGGGTCCCTGCTGCTGAGGCGTGGGGTTTGGGAGCGAGAAAGGCAGCGGGGGTGAGAGCAGACACACCCCGGAACGCCTTTCTCATGTCTCTGTCTCTCTAAGCTTAATGTAGTCTGCCCATCACCATGGTATCACATTATTTTCCACATATAAATAAAAAGTATTACTAAAGCAGAAGCTGGTTTTTTTTTTTTTTAAATTTTGTTTGACCCTGGTGACTCAGGCAAAGTATATATTATGTTATTGGAGGCTACATATGCCTGTATGTCATCATTCCCCTACCGAATGCCCCATCAGTCCCAAAAAACACCATTTGCAGTGCTTACATGTAGGCTTTTTCTATCCTCAAACGGAGAGTAAACAAAGAGAAATGCTAAAAAGCAGGAGGAAACCCAGCTTGCTGTTTACACTGAGCTATGTTTTGGAATATTTTCAATGTCTACAAAACATTACATGAATTTATTAGGAGTATTAGAAAGGAATCATTTTCTCTTGGGGCAGAGATGCATCTGTTTGCCTGTAGCATTTTTGTGCTATGTTTTTTCTTGTCTTTTAGTCCTCCTTCTTTTTCCCCCCAGGGTTCAAGGTGATGGTCAGTTTGCCTGAAATGTTTCTTTGATCTGAAGCATAGGGAAGGGAGATATACACAAAATCCAGCCTGAACATCCTGTCTACAAAAGATGTATGTTTTTGCAGGATGATGAGGGTTTCAGTAAAGGATGACAGCATCTTTGCTACCCACAGCATGGTTACTCCATACAACAAAATAACGTTTCCCTCCCATGGTTCTTCTGTTGCATACAGATGATTTCCCAGTCGTTTATTTCCATTGCAGTGAAACCATTGCTTCTTACACTGTGCAATCTTTAAAAATACTTGTTTTCTAAGTGTATCCTCTGTCCCAAACTCCCTTGCTAGCCTGCGTTAATTCCCTCTTCAGACATTGCAAGCAGAATTGTTGCTTAAAGCTAATTATTCACAAGGGATATGCTCTCGCATGTGTTTGCCAATGTATACATTTTGTTCCGTATGTTTTCAAAGTGAGCAGTAGAGGTGAGCAGTACAGTATAGACTTGCACTGAGACGGTACAAACAGGTAGGTGGTGTAGCAGGGAACCTAGATCACTAGTTGGGGTCCCGTGTTGCTGGTGACCCTTAATGTCTAGTTGCTGTTTATCGACCTATATGAAAGGAATTGGTGGCTTCAGTTTCGTTTCTAATGGATAAGCGAACATGTCCAAAGCCCATCAGCACCCTGGCACCCCGCTGCTGGTTTCCGTGCCGAGGGAGGGATTCCTCTTCTCCGTCAGGTGCGGGCACGGATGTGCTGGGCTGGCTGTGGAGGGCTGGATCGCTCTGCCACGTGTGCTTGCTGTGCTCGGGGCATAAACAAAGAAATTCAACCTTGACAGCGGGCAAACGTGTCACCAGAGCTCACCTTTGGTGAACGGAGTTTCAGTTACGAGAGAGGTTTTTCATCTTGCAATAAGTAAGACTCGTTCCTCTTTCATCGCCGGCCTTGTCCTGGGTTCAGGAACACCTGTTTCTCCTGCCAGAAACTGCTGACATTGCCTGGCACTGGGTTATGTGTAAGGGCAGCTCTACTGAGTGTTAACCACAGAGAAAATGTGGCAACTCAAGCTGAGGTGGTTAAATGCGAGAGAAGATCGCCTTGGAAAGATCTGGCTGTAATCTGTGTGTGTCCGTGTGTATGTATGAATGTGTGAATAAGCATGAGTGGGGTGAACTATCTCTAAATATACAGCGTTCAGCTGGTAGCAAGGGATTCCCAGGCTCAGGTACAGCGTGCGTTCCGGCACACATATTCCTGGACATATGTGTCTGCAGATGGCCGGATCGCCACTTTGCGGAGTCGCTGCCCCAAGGTCAGAAGGGCAAATTGTGCACATAAGGGAGGTATGTGCAAGTATTGGTGTGTGTCACTCCTTGCCTCCTTTAAAGGTTTTTGGTATGTGTTTAGCAAATGTCGTTGTATGGTGAGGGAAATGTTAAAGGAGGGAGACTCATAACGCTGAATACCAACATTATAGCTCGTTTGATGGTCTTTTTGGAGTGAGGACCTTCCTATATTACAACCCTCAGCCATGATGAAGTCTCACACAGGCTAGCACTAATGCTACAGAGGTTTGTTCCTTTGGCACCTCCAGATTAAAACACAGAAAAGCAAGTGTAATGTCAGTTTGGTAAAATAAAGCGTTTGACTTGCTCAGAAATTAAACTGAAGATATTATAGGATTGCTTGTCCACTCTATGTTTTGTTAGATGAAAAAGAACTAATATATTTTACTCTCCCCTTACCAAAAAGTAACATAAATACTCGTCTGATAAAAGTCCTTGTATGCTGGAATCGCTGAATTAGAAGGAACCAGCTTTACATGGATAGTCAACTAGTGTCCCTGTTCCCACCTGAGGCTAGCTACCAGACTGGTTTTTTACGATCCTCAGCTATATGATGGAAGTGGAATAAATACATTTGCCATCACCGTCCAATGTTGAGAACAGCTATGAGTTCAAAATGCTGCAGGTGTTCTAGGTTCATCCCGACAGCACCACCTTGATTTTCTGGTTTTTCTTCCATGGCAGACGCTCATTTGGAGTTAGAGGTTGCAGGGGTGGGTGCCTGGGCAAAGCGTGCCCTGTGCAGATGTAAAGAGCTGCAGATGTTCTCTACCTGTAGTAAATACCCTGATTGGGGCACATATTCCTGCATGGATGAAATCTCTCTCTGTATAAAACAAGAGCTCCAGGGCAAATACCGTATAAAAGAGGATGTTATTGGTGCATAAGCGTTTTACGCTCCTTCCTCTGCCAGCTGTTAATTTAATCTAGCACACCTCTTCCGGAGCTGGATAAACTAATGCAGGTCTGGCCCCAAATATTGCACGTAATGCTATATGTAATTGAATGTAAACACTATTAAGGGTATTAAGGGTTGGTGGCTTTTTTGGCTTCTTTTCTTTTTTTTTTTTTTTTTTTTTTTAGCTGGACAGGATCTAAGTGATCCATATATTTTGAGACAGATCCTACATTTTTCCCTAGGCAAAACTTCCAGTATTGAGAATGGTAGGTTTGTCTATCAAAGGGTAACAAAAAATAGTCATTAAGAGCCCAACTAGCTTTGCAAATATCCTGCAGTCATGCTGCTTATGAACTCTGCTGAAATTAATACAAGCTGTAGGCAATGGCTTGTGGCAGGATCAGGCCCTATGGTACTTGGCAGTGCTCTGAAGCTAGTGGTTTTAAAAAACAGGTCTGTTTCTGAAGAGGCTGGGTCACTTCTGTGATTCTATTCTGAACTTATTAGTTTTACTTTCTGGCGAATAAATGAAAACCTTTATGTTGGATTTTGCTGGAAAAACTGGACATCTGTTACTTCAGATTTCTTGTGGATAGATATAATAGACACTAATACATATATAAACTAGTTGGACCTATTCATATTTCTCCTATCCCTTTTTTTTTTATATTCCCATAGAATCCAGGTGCATATTTCAAAATGATATGGTTAGATAAATAGACACTGAATTAAAACAGATTGTCACAAGGAAGTGTAATCAGAGAGAGGCAGGCAGACATGAGAGACCAAAGGCCTGAAGAATATTCTAAAACTGCATCAAAATTGGGCAATTAATTTGTTCTCTTTGTCATCATGAATGAAAAAAATCAAACCAGAAACAACAGAAATTACAGTCAATAAGGAAATTAGTGGAGTTGAATGTGCCCAGTCTTGCTAAGTTTTACTCACCTGCATAATCTTCATTCCTGTGAACGGGCTACTTGGACTGAGGGAAAGCAAGCACTCTCGTAAAGAAGGACCAGCCAAAAAGAAAGAGCTTACAAAGCTGGTCCTTTGATTCTGCTTTTGTGTCTGATCAAGTCTTTTAGCATCTCGGGACCAGAGTTTCACACCTGATCCCTAAAGCCTTGTACAGTCAGGAAACGCTGGCTCTGGATGTGTTCAGCACAATACGCTAAGCTTCTCCTGATTCTCGGGTGTCTGTCCAGCCGCCTCAGTGAATTAAATAGCCCTGCTCCTTAACGCCCTTTTAAATGTAGTGTTCTCTGTATCCTATTAGATCCAGTTTGCCTGTTTACCACTGAGTTTCTAGCAAAAGCAGCACTTCCTCACCCTACCAAAAAATCCCAGTGAACCAATCACCTCCACCACTGAACAAAGCACAGGTTTGAAATGCAGGTAAGTGTCCGTTCACAGCCGGGAGAAGACAGAGTTTGTGTCCCGCTTCAGCAGCCACCAGCTCACAACTCCTTGTATACCACTTCTAGTGACCCAGAAAAAAACCTGGAAGCCACAGAGTCTGTCTGCGTCCTACAGCAATGTTGCTCAGGTGCCTTCCTGCACTAGTCGGGAGGAAAACAAGAAGGGAAAAAAAGGAATTACATCATTTAATTATAAAGGTACAATAAAGTAGATGAAGAAGTTGCAGAATAGCCAGAGACTGTTCCATTTAGACAATTACTACTCAGAGGACCTTTCATCTCGCTTGTGGAAGTCTGCCAGTTAAACCTGACTGGATGGGTCTCTGCTGCCTGCCGTTGGAATCCAATTCTATTTTAAAAAAAATAATCACAATGACCTTATTATTTCAGTCCCCCTTTTACCTTCCCTCTTCCCCCAAGATCCATGGAAGTCATAGTAAATCCTATTTTTAAAACATTTTATTGTGAGTATACTTAGCCCATTGAAAAAAGGCAAGTAGTTCCTGTGCAGCTTACCTCCACCCCAAATAATATGCAAGAGAAAGCATTCTCTGTTTTGGTTTGTCAGATGCATGGCACAACTGAGGAAGAAAAGCTTAACAGCACTACTCCAGCCGTCACTAGGGATTATTTATACACAATTGAAAAAGCCTGAAGAGAGGCTACTTGCAGCTATCTCTAGGAGTAAAAAGATTTATTTCCATGAAAGTACCGGCAATATCTTGCAATGCTGTAGATTTGACTTTTAAAATGCAAGGATTTTGCAAAGTAAATCAGGACAGCCATTTTTTCCCTGTATCCTTCATACATTAAAGAATCCAAATGCTTTGTTTAAAATGTGTGTTTGAAATCCCAACTGTTTTCCATACGCACTCTTTATAAAAAGGACTTTATTGAAGTCTCAATTCTGATCCTAGTGAAGCCAATAGTAATGTTTTATTGAACGTGGTGATGCAGCAACTTCAGGCCTTTAGTGTTTCCTTTGAGGTTAAAATTGTCCCTGGATAGAAAAGCCAACACAAGGTCTGTGCTCCCTTCTATCACAGCAGAATTCTGCTGGATGGATCCAGTGAAATTTAAGCAATAGACAGGCTTTAAGTTGAATCTTAGGCTAACCAGGTATTTAGCCTTCATCATTTTCAGTGCTGCAATTATCTATTGATGTAGATAGGAAGTCAAATAACTGCATGTTTCCAAGATACAGCAAAGACGTCCTCTTGCTCAGAGATTTTCTAAAATCATTTAATGGATGAAATCACTGGTGTTTCATGCATGTGAGTTCCAGGAGGATTTGGCCCATCATATATCAAATAAGCAATTTTAATATTTTAATTGCATCAAACTTAAATAGCAATTCATTAAAAAGTATCTTTACCACAAGTAATGAGAACCTGACACGTTCCTCTGACACATCTGAGATAATTAGTTTGATAATATATATCTGCTAAAAATACTAAGAACATACATGTAATTTAACAGAGCTGCAACTGGTTTTAATCATGCTGTTTTAAAGGGCAAAATTCAATCAAGCTGTTGGCTTTCAAGCAAAATTGCCGGTGAAGACAAATGGAAATTTTGCCTGAGTAAAAATGACAGGATCGTGCCCTTCTCCAGAGAAACTGATATTTGCAGAGCTGCCTGCAGGACTGCATTCTTAATTCTGTTCATTTACTTGAGCATCCAAATCCTTTGAGAAATCTCAGCATTTTTATCCTTTCTGCCTATTGCTTAAAAACTTTTCTGAAGTGTGAGGGAAAGATTTAATATGAGTGCAGATGTGTTCTGTTTACTGTGAAAATAAAAATACGAAAGATGATTTCACTTAAATAGAGCTGAAACGATCTGAACTATTTTGTCATTTCCAGCAATAAAAATCCATATTAATATTGCTTCTTCTCATTGAAAAAGTCTTTCTGTGTACTCAGAATAACATCAAGAGTGGAATGAGTTCATTAACTATTGCAGAGCCAGTAAATGAGGAAGAAGAATTTATGATTTGTAGTTCTGCAAAAATAATGACAATCATTTATAATGTAAGTAACTTAATGTCTCATTGCTAACAAAGTGTTGCTGGAACCCTTGAGTACATACTCACCAATTTAAGAGCAAAAAAAAGAAAAGAGATGGTGTTTCTTAGTTTTTAAGATATAAATAAATAAAGAAAGTGGGTTCTGGAATCCAAGTGCCCTTAACAGACTATTCAGAATAGAGTCCGCTTAAAAGAAAAGAATATAAACAAACATATTTTCTCTGCAGGAGAGAAATCAGACTGTAAAATGGAAATTTCCCCATTTTCTTTCTCATAAAGCCTAATTCTTCCACAAATAAATATTCAGAACCACCCAGCTGAGCTTGCTGAAATCATAATCCTTTGTAGATAATTACCAAAATAGATGGAAGAAAGGTAGTGCTGCAGTTAGGGCAGGGCTTACATAGCCAGAATTCAGTCCAAGCTCTGCCATAGTCTTCCTTTATGACCTGAGGCGAGTGACTTAATCTCTTGTACCTCAGCTCAGGACCAGTGTAATAGGGATTTCATTCATTATTATTAATACCAGTTCGAGTTCTGCCGTAGGATTTATGAGCCTTAATCATGGATCAGAAATCACGGATCAGAAAAATGTCCCTGTCCTTTTGACATGTTGCTGCGCCTTAAATAGCGGAGAGTACTGCAGCCTTATGAGAGTACAAGGAGGTGACAAGGTAATTACGTTCAGCGCGACCTGCAGTGGTTTTAAAGCACCACCACGAAATGTGGGATTCATAAAAGAGTTGTAAAGAAGGATAATGAGTAAGAGGTGCAGATGTTTACAAGATGGTCTTCCAAAGACTGAGGGATGGCTCCAGAAAAATCATGGGACGTGTCTGCTTGAAAAATTAATAAGTAGGTGATGGGCATTGACCTCTTTGGTTGACTGTAGGAAGAAGTTGACATTTCCTTAATGAAGACGAGTAGATTAAAGTAATGAGAAAGATATTGGGACAGCAGTCTACAGCTGCTAAGAGAAATGACATGGTCAGAGTGATGTGTAAGAAAAATTATGTTTCTAGCAGCATCCTGAATGGATACACGGAGGGCAGGATCACATTTGTAAAGGTCAGAAAAAGAAATATTGTAGTAATAAAGGCATGAGATAATGAGCGCCTGGATGGAGAAAGAATATGCAAACCTTAGACATCCGCTGGTTCTATGGACGTAGTGAGAGATGTGAGATGAAGATGTTGCTCCAGTTGTTGACTAGAACAACAAGAAAAGTAGTAGTGCTCGCTGTGAGGATCAAGAGAGGAATTACTGAAGAAAGCATATAGTAAAGAAGGGAGAAGAACATTAGGAACTCTGAGTTACGGTAAGCTCGGTTTGATATCCGTATGCCCATGAAGAGTATCAGAGACTGCGGGTATGGACCTAGAAAGACAAGTTTTTGTTAGAGGAGTGAATCTGCAGATTGCTGCATGGAGATGGTATTGGGATCTATGTTTGCAATGGGAATTACCAAGGAGCAAAAAGTGTAAAGAGAAAAGCCCTGTGAATTTCTGGAAGAGCTGAGAGAAGAAAAGCGTCTTCTGGAGGATGTGCCAAAGAAGCAGATTCAAAGGTGGTGCAAGAAAAGTGAGTAATGTCATGGTAGCTGCAGAAAGACACTATTTCAGGTTAAAACAGCACAGGTGACTACTGAAGGTAGCTGATATACTGCAGCAGATGAGAATAGAGTAGTCATACTATGCTGAAATTTGCCTAGTACTTAAAGTAAAGAATTTTGCAGGTGCAGTTGCAAGGGAGAGGGAACTGCACTGAACTGGCAGGGGGGACTCCAGGTGGCGTTTGTACCCGGCGTATTCAGAGAGGTTGGTGATGAAAGGGAGGAGCGAAAAAGACATAGTATTTAGAGAGGAGAATAAATGTTTTAAGATGAAAGAATGTTTTAAGATGAGTATTTTAAGAGGAAAAAGATTGAATGGTACTTGCATTATGAGAGTAAAGAGACAGAGGGGTGTGAGAGGTCAAGGAGAAGAGAATAAGAGGACAAGAACAGTCCTAAGGGAGGTCGGGATATAGGATAAGACTGGCTCAGCGGCAAATGAGAGCAATGAAGCAATGGAGAGCTGCATAGGAAGTTTTTCATCTGTGGGAGAGAAGAATGAGGAAGGAGTTGTAGGAGGAGAAAAGGAAACAGAAGGCAAAGTTAATGGAAGAGGAAGATCATAGTTTGTCATTTTTCTCATGGAAGGACTGGGTGAAATCCTGTGTAACAGCTGAAGTGGGGGCTGGAGGAGGTGGGAGGGTCTGAAGAATAAGCCAAATGTGGCAAAGAGGTGATTATGACTGTGAGTCTGAGATTTAACTGAGCTGAGCTGGAGTAGTAAGTCTAGGAAACAAGCAGAACTGAATGGGGGAACAATGTGTTTATACTGGAGAAAGTTAGCCAGGCAGTGAGATGCCCATTAGAGATGCTCCGCCGTGTGAGACACAGCGGAGTGCAACTGGTATGAGTCAGCTGGGATTTGGGATGGCAGGGCAGGAGCAGATGGGGGAATGCAGGGGAAAAAAATCTATGTATGAGAGTGCAGCATGGATAACATCAGCATGTGGAGAAAGGAAAGAAATGATAAAGAGGGTGATAAAGGACTGAGAGCAGGCAAGAAGTCCTTAACACTGATGATCTGAGGCGACAGAAAGGCCAAGCAAGCTTAGCCTGAAGGTGGTGGCCGATGGTTTTTGCAGAAAGAGACCAGGGGATGGTCCAAGCAGTGGAGCAGGAGAATGGGGGGAGAGCGCAGGGC
This sequence comes from Chionis minor, assembly GCA_013398295.1. Classification (NCBI taxonomy): domain Eukaryota; kingdom Metazoa; phylum Chordata; class Aves; order Charadriiformes; family Chionidae; genus Chionis; species Chionis minor. Next base: position 76,552 of record VZSF01010786.1, read on the forward strand.
CCAGTATGAAGCCCTGTCTTTTTGGTGACTGACAGGGTCAAACAGGGTTGTAGACTGAACGGAGGAGACACTAAAACATAAAGCTTAAGAGGGAGAGAGGTCACTACTACAGACCGTCTTCTATAATTTGTCCTGCCTTCATGCTGACAGTTCATCCTGTGTAACCTTACAGAGGTATCAGCATGATTCTCCCCAGCAGAAGTCAGTGGGTTGCCCAGCGCTTGAACAACTTGCTCTGATCTCAGATTGAACCTCCAGTGCAGATAAACAGGCGCTAACTACAAATTCAGGAAATTTTCCACAACATGCGGGGGTGGGGTGGAGGGAGGTATTTCCAGAGCTGAGGGTATTTTAGGGAAAAGGTCTTTTCAGCCTGTTGTACTCCCATCACAGTGCTTCTGCAGTCAAAGCGCTGCACTCTCCCAAACAAATGTCAGGCCAGCTAGGGAGTCCTGGGGCTGAAGGAACTGCTCAGACCCCATGGCAATCTGGCAGATGCTCTGCTGGGCTCGCGGTGAGATTTCTCCTTACTGAATGGCCTGCTATTGTCTGTGCCCACTTCTGTTTCTGACTCCAGTGAAGGTGTAACCTTGCAACAAGCTGCAGTAGCCTGATGTGCTTTGGGGGTGCCAGAAGAGCCAGAGGTTTATGAATCACACGGATGATTTACAAAACCGGCACTCACGCCCCCTTAAAGGAGAGCTGAGAGCATCTTCCCGGTATGCCCAGCTGTTTTTTCCAGCAGCTCTGCCTCAGTCATCCTTGGAGGGACGCTGCAGTCAATGCTGAGAAGGAAACTATATGTCCTGAGCTGGGTGATTGTCAGCGTCCCTTGTCAGATGACGGGGACCGCACTCAGGCTCTGAAACCCCCTCATCCCCCAGCGCCGCCTCTGTTCAGTGTGAGTGTCTGACCCACCTGTTCAAAACTGCCCTGTGACTCTTTTTGCAAGCTGAAACACTGTAAAGAAACAGAGGTTTCAGGATGTCCCACATATATGGCAAAGTGGATCCCATTAAAATATCCCACCAGATTGAGGGAAAGTCACTGAGAATCTCTTGTCAGAGCCCTTACTTAATTCTGAGACCTTTTGTTGATTTTGTGTTTTAACGGCAGACATTTCAAAAAAAAGCTTCCCGAATGTATTTCTAGACTTTCTAATAGGATGAAACAGTTATGCTAATTTTACTGGGTAACAGAAGCTATTTGAAAAGGTCTTTCTGCCTACATATGAATGTACGATGCTTGTCTCTGTGTCTCTATTAATCAGTGCATATCTTTCAATATGCAAAAGAGGCGTTATAATGTAGATAGTTTTGCTTTCTGCCTAGTGGTCATTTAATGACGTAAAGATTATAACAGAAACAAACAAAAAAAGAAAAACATTTTTCAGTCAAATGTTAAAGGTGTAAATTAAGATCTCGAGCCTGACTTTGAAGGGTGATGGTGATTTATGGTAGCTGATGATCCAATTGCATTGCTCTGTCTTAGGTACTTAGGTGGTTCCCACTGAGACAGTATCTGAATACTGTACTTCTTGATCTTTAACCATAAAGGACTTCTGAAGAGTGGAGTTATCCCTGTTTTACACAGAGGACAGTTGCCCAACAATGCAAACATGCTGCAGGGCAAAAGTTCACGATGGAAAGAAATTTCTCATTGTTAGTCCCTAACTGCATGAGCTGGTGTTTTGTGTTAAATTTCATCCCTTTTCTATTCACCAGTCCTCAAGATTACCCAGTTCTGCTCATATGATATTCCATAATGGATAAAGAGACAGGGAGGAATGTTACACTGATCAGAGAGACAAAGGAGCCAGCTAACAGGAACAGGACAACTGGAAAAATTCAAATAGCTTAATGGGCTCAAATTGGGGAGTTGGATAATTTCCATCTGAGACTTCTGAATGATGTGGTATGTGACACTGCAAGTCCAGTAAAAAGGATTTTCAACAAATCTGTCTAATTAGGGCGGTACATTAGGAATGAAAAGTAGCAAATCTGTATTTAAAGAATAGAAAAAAAGTTGTCTGGGCCACAGTGGACCTTTTGATTTGATCATAATAATACCAAGCAGAGTTTAAAGTTCTAGAGGAAAGATTAATTAAATGCATGGGAGGAAATGAAATAAACATACAATGTATGTTTTTCTATTTGAAGTGTGCCAAACTACCCTGACATATTTTGCTAGGAAGATAAATGGGTTTTGAGACAAAGAAGTGCCTTAAACCTAAGTTATTGGGATTTTTGTAAAGGATTTTATATTCTGTCCCTAAGGAAATGGTTTGTTACGACGTTAAGGTCATTAGGACACAATTTACAGTGTGCTTAAGGAACTGTCCAGGGAAGGCAACAAGTGCTGAGAGAGGAAGTATCAAGATGAAGGGCAGCAGTACAATTCCTGAAGCAGGGGACCGACCTTATTTAATAATGTCATTAATGATATTGTCTGTAGGGGGAGGCGATAGCTCTCATTGAGATGGGCACAAAGGAGTGAATTCAAGACATTGTTGCTGCCACAAGAATGAGACATCTCCAATAGAAAGAAGTCCTGGAATATTATATACAAAGAACTGAGTAATGTTGAGGACTGGGCAATAGGAAAGATGTGAAATTTCTTTTCAATGTGAACTTTTGGTCCTGGAGGATGTGTTTACATTGTTGGGCAAATACCCTTTGTGTTGCACACTGGAATTCTGGTCCCCCAGACATCGAAGCTATGGGAAGGCTGGGGCTCAGACGGCTTCCTCCATGTCCAGCTGCCGCAACGAGTTTCCTTTCGAAGTGAGAAAGATGCATACTTGAATTTCACTCAACGTGCAGGTGGGATGTGACTGCAGAGCACACCTCAGGGGGGACAAGGACAAAGCTGTTCATGAGGGGGCACCTATCTTCACGTGCAGACAGAGAGTGGCAGAAGCCACAAGCCAGAGAGAGTCGGATGTAATTGAAGAACAGAGCTGGCCGGATATTTCAACTAGGGCAATGTTAAAGTCGTGGGTGAGGTGTTAATCAAGCCATCTCTGCTATAATCCTTGCTATTCTTGTCAACCACCTCTGAGAAAGATGAACTCAAACTGAAGGAAGTCTAGAGTGGGGTTACAGGTGTGAGGAGAGAAATGGAAAATCTATTTCACAAATATAATTGTTATCCAGAGGAAATGGAGTTAAACACAGGAGAGAGGAAGATGTGTTTCAGCTAAGGACAACGTTAGTGGGGAAAACTGTTTTTGTGAGGGCCATGAATACATGTAGGCTGGAAGCTGTGTTAAAGTGGGGCTCTGGAAGGAGTGATGAGGGCACAGCACTTCTAACAGGTTTTAAGGATGAAGATGGATATATTTAGGAAGAGGAGAATGTATGATATACTTGCCTGCTATGCAAGAAAAATGAACATGGTCCTTTCTAGTGCTGTGTCCTTGTGAAGAATGCCATAGGACTGTGAAGGATTAATTTATTATTACTATTAATTCCTCTTTTTTTCCTCCAAGGAAGAGCATATTCAGCTCTGTATCAAGCAGGACCTGATGGAAGGAGAGTTTGTCACCAAGCTGTCTGATACCAGCCATGGGTGTTTGGTGAGAAGGAAGGGACCTAAGACAAATCCAGCTGCACCATCCCAGCTGCTTTGTCTCTTTCACCTAGATCTGAGCCGCACTTTATTTCCTCCTTGTGACACCCCACACATCCAGGAAGAACTAGGGATGAGGACTGCGTGCACTTAATGCACATCTTATATCTTTTTCCTTTAGATAATGCAGTTAATACGCTCTTTGTTTCCTGGCTGCCTCGTCTGCTTTCATTTCATATTGCCTTAACGTAATGACAGCAAAGGCCTGTTAAATTCACAACCATTTGTATTCATAAGCCAGGAGAATGCAGAACGTTCAACTTCTTCATTAAAATAGTTTATATAAAATAAAAAAGAATTTCCGTACTATATTTAAACATTTGGGATGGCTGGCAGCAACGGAATTAAACTCTTATTTGCACATATTTAAGTTGCCATAAGATGTGTATTTCAGTTCACAAAATGTTCAGCCATTTGGCTGGTGATGCTGGGTGAGTTTCCTTATAGTGGGAAGGATTTTGCCACAGGATCCACCAGCTTATGAGGGCTAGAGACACCCACTCCTGGACTTTGTTGTGTGTGCAGCAGCAGACCACAATTCTCTCAAGAGTTTTGGGAAAAAGTCTTACAGGGAACTTACAGAAAGGCTTCAGAGCCGTAAAAGTAGGAAAGCATTGTCTAGGATAGCCTTTTAGGCAATAATTCAGCTCCCAGAAAAGGTGGAAGTAGGGCTCCATCAGTCAGTGTGGAGCAAGACAAGCTGGGATGCTTTGCCTGTCTGGATGTTTGGGGAACCTTGTCTGAGACTCCAAGTAGCAAAGCTGTCTTCTGCATTACTGGAAGAAACTGTTACGCACCTCTGTGCCTGAACACCTGGAGAAGGATCTAAAGTGGGTCAGAGAAGGTATTTTTGTTTCCAACTTTTGTTGAGGAATGACCACAGACTTGTGAAAAGCAGGCTCCATTCTGCTCCAGGTGAACTGGAAATGGTGGTGGCAGAGACCAAGGGAGGGAGACTGGAGGTTGTTGGCGTTACACACTCTATGGGCATGTCCCATATGTGGGAGCAGCTGGATGTGAGGTCCTCTGCCTGTGCGCTGAGCTGTGTGAATGCGAGACAGCTGCTTTTTATGAGCCATATACCTGTGGCAGAAGGACACTATGTGGGGTCACTGTGCCCTGCTAAGGGCTTGGGACAAGGGCAGAGATATATGTTTTTCTGTGCTCTTATGTAGACATGAGTCATCTGTCCTTGTCCTATGAAATAATCATTCATATTGAAGAGGAAAGAGGAATCCTTTCTACCTGGTGTCCTGAGGAGCCTCCAGTTTTCAAATGCTATTCCTTGTGATTCATTGATCCTAATGGGAAACTGGGAGAGGTAGCCACAGAGGCGGCATCAGCTTTGCAGGGCTGGGAGCACGACAACACTGTCTCGCACTGACCACTCCATAAGGTCCCCTGTTTCCCAGTGATGAAGTGGCTGCAGAATGGGCTTGTGCAGCATCTTGGCTTCAGGACTTGGAAACTTCTGTTTGGGGAAAGCATGGGGACTTGTTTCAAATCTGGGAAAGAGGTTTCATGGGAAAAAGTGGGGCAATTTGTTTAAGTGCCTTTGAGGGAAGGAGGGGGAGACTACTTGAATGGTTGGAGGGAGGAAAGGTGTATGTCAGCATAAGGTCTGGCCTCACACCAGCAGCGATGGCACTACAGGGTTGGCTTCTGCCTTCCCCCCAGCCTTTCCCTCTTATCCCTGCAGTGAGGAACCCTGTCCTGTCCTTACTGGTGTCCCTGCACTCTGCGCCACACTAGAACTGGTGGCATATCTTTCCCCGTCTTGTTCATCAGTTACTGTTAGCATCCTACCTGTGACACAGCAACTAATTGCATTGTCAATGCCTTCCAATGAAGAAGAAGCAGCAGGAGTAGATGAACTCTTCAGCACCAAACTCTTCTTTTCCTGTGCTTGTCTCTAAGAATACAAGTACAAAGACAGAGGAAGGTGAAAGAAGCAGGATTTCTCTTAGCAGAAAGGTGCCTGCAGTGCTGAGGCATGGGCAAGTCTGAAGGCCCAAGCTCTGTTTCACCTGCTGCCAGCCTTGCTTCAAACCAAGGGGTCATGGTGCCCGTTTGGTAGTGTTGCTGCACTTCAGCCAGGGTGCAGTTTTTGGCTGGTGCCATTAGGATGACTGGAAGGACATGTCTGCTTTAAAGATTCTTTTCCATTTGAATGTAGTTCATGGCACGTTAGGAGTTCTTTGACCTGCATTTTGAGGTGACCTGCACTTGATCGCTGTGGTAGGATAACACAATTGTATCTGTCGTCCAGAAAATTAAGTTGTTTGAATGTTCATCTTGGACACGTGAGTTAGGCACCCAGATACCTCTCCTGGGGACTAAGACTTTTCAGGCTTCTTATGATAATGTTTCAGCACTTGTCTTTAGTGTCCATATTTTGAAATGAGATCCAACTGTCCAGCTCTCAGAGGGCAAAAACTGCCCTATTTCCATTCATCCTGGTGGCAATTTACACCAGGGCAGGATTTTGTCCTAACATTTAAGGATCAGATGTGAGCCCTTCTCCATTCATTTTGACACTTTCTTTCCGGTGTTTTGGTCGGTGCTAAAGTGCCAGTTTGACCTGCACGTCTCCTCCAGAGCAGGAGCATATCATTCTGCATGGCGTTGGACAAGGACTGGTAGATCTGGTGGACACTAGTTGGTGAATGGGTGGGAGTCCTTGAGCTTGTCTCATGCATCTTGGACCCCGTTCATATGACAGGGTATTAACCAAGGCCATCAGAGTCTGCAGACTGGGCTGCCTACAGGGTGCAATTTCATAGCTCTAGCATTTATCACAGAATCTACCCCTTGAGGCAGGTCAGTGCTCCTGAGTTTAAGCTTTCGTTTGAGAAAGTTTTGTTATCCATCACAGTGATGACAATGACCTTCAAAGTTGACACCACAGTTTAGGCGTCTGGTGCACAAATATTTGAACCAGAAGGTAGAGGGCACATGTAAAAAAGTTGGATGTGAATGGAGGAAATAGGTCAGGAGTCCTCTCTATAGTCATTAACAGTTTCTTTTACCATTAGGCTGTTCATTTTCAAAGGCTAATATCAATTATTTTTCCTTTGTTTCTAAGGGCCTGGGTGCCGAGAAGTGACTCCTGACATTTCAGTATATTGCTGTAAAGAATGTGGAGAAAGTTTTCACATGAAACGCATAAGAGACAGAGTTTACCAGTCACAGATGCCAACCTGGTTTCAAAGGATTTAAGAAGGCATATTGTCTGCTATGCTGTTTGTTTGATATTTTTCTACTGATATATTGTCTTTGTAGCTTTTTCATCTGCTAATTGATGTATAGGTGTATACACTGGTCTTTCAGCTGTGCTCGAGTTTTATGTTAGACACGGTACTTTTTGTTTATTCATGATTGTTACGGTCCTATTTAAAGGTTTAGGAAGTTAAGACAGAGGTACATTTGTAGTTCTCACAGCCTTAGAGGTAATGTTATTGAAATGAACCAAGGGAAAGCAGAGATGCAGTGAGTACCTGAGCACTCAGGCAGCCTGAAAAAAATGGCTCCGCAAAGCGATCACTGGAGTTTGCCGTTCATCTAACTGGAGCGTCATGTTTTAAGCCACGTCACAATTGAACTTCAGTGATGAAGGGGAGGTCAGTGTGGGAATGAAACCACTGGGACTGAAAGCTTGGAGCTGTGGAGAAAAGAAAATGGAGACAAAATTAGAGGAGAATTACACAAAGAGTGAAGGGGAAGAGAGGAGAACAGAAGCACTGGTGAGCAGAGACAGCAGTGGCTAGAAGGGGAGCAGGTCTTTTGTTGAGTATGAAGGCCAGGGTTTGGCCTTGAACAAATATTGAAATATTGAAGGTATATAAAGACCATGTTTCCCCCTTGACTATTAGTAAACTGTTGTACTAACAGCATGTTTGTGGAAGGTGTGGGGAGGCCCTGAACTCCAATCCTGCCTGTGATGCCTTTTTTCTGCCAAGGATGCATTTGGCTCCTCACTGTAGCATGGGCAAGGGCAAATCTGTGACCAACCTTGTGAATCCTGAAAGGGTAACGTCACCCGCCACTTATATCCATGTGGAGCCTCCTTGGGGGCAAGTCTTCCAGCAGAGCACTTCTGATCAAGTTTTTCTCTAGAACCTGAGGCAGGAGCTAGAGTCCTTTGGAAAGCCCTGCATATAAATATCTTGTTTAGTTAGTCTAATAAAGGTATTACTAACAGTGCTGCTTGGAGGATTTATTGGGGGATTTCACTAAGACAGTGTTAGCAGTGGAATTATAGTCATTCTCTGGTAAGACCTTGTCAATGCGAGAGAAAATAATGTTGATCCAATCAGAGATATTTTACAGGATCAATGTAATATTCCTTTGCATAATCACAACTGAAGGATTATGGGCCTGTGCTGGGAGTGACGAAGGATCACTTGACAGATCACAGCCTCATTTATTCTCATTGTTTTAACTGGTGAAGTACAGGCAGTTTTTAAAAGTGTGCATATATACCCCTGTATCTTAAATAAATCGGGGCTCCTTCAGGCCACAGGCATTATTTTCAGTCTATTGCTTTTAAACAATATTTTGGGCTACATACATTTTTCATAGCTGAGCCATACTGAAGCATCTTGGTATGACCTTGAGACAATTCTCTCTGAAATCCAGGAAGTCAATGTACATGAAATGGGAGAGGAGGCCTCGAGGTGGGCAGGGAGGAGGAGAAGACAAATCAATATACAGCACGAGCCTTATAACACCGTAAGGGACCCTGCGTAAGTTTGCGTAATTGAGCTTTTGGATAACGCAGCAATTCCTCCAAGGGGATAAGAGCATTGCAGATGACAGTGAATTCAAGAGGCTCAAGAGTCTACTCTGGTATGCTGGGAATAATTTATAATACAACAAGACCTCCTTATTGGTTACGCTACTGTCTTTGCATCTTTCAGGATCCCAATATGGCTCTATTGCTTTAATGACAGCTTTGTCACGCATTGTGGAGGCCCTAAATCCCTCTACTGGCTGCACTTACCTAGATATTCCCCCGGCTTTTGCGAGGCTTCTTCCGCTGAGGAAGAGGAGCAGTATGTTTGATGGCTTCGCTGCATTTGACTGGCTGGTTCCTTTGGATTTGTGCATACATCTCAGTGAACGATGGAAAGGGAAAATGGTGGCTGAGGCACAGAGCAATGCCTTGGCTCACTGATAATATCAAGGGCCATTCAAACTCCAATCTTGTGGTTTCAGATGACTTCAGCTGCGGGGCTGCAAAAGATATTTGGGGAAGAAAAAACTAGCTATTACAAGTGACATTTAAAATTAGATGGGACACAGCTCTTGTGAAAATACGGCAGGGATCAGCTTGTTTCCATCAGGGGTGAGGACAGATAGCTGAACGGGCCCCTTCTGCCACCGTGGGCAGGGTACAGCCTGTATCAAAGCATACGGCTTTGCTGGGAGGCTGTGGCTAGCACGGGGTGCGTGTACAGAAGAGCATGTGAGAGGATGCAAGAGCTTGTTGGAATTAACCCCTTCAAATGAGCTCTGGCTGGGGGCAAGACCTCCAGGAGATTGTGGTCCCTGTGACTTTGCCTTGCACCAAGAAGCAAGGGAAGGGGTGGAGGAGACAGGGCTGGGGTTACCTGCACTCTCAGCAATGCAGACAGGTCACAGCCTCCAGGCAGCATCCATGCCTGCCAAAGTCACTTTGTCACCCCCGGCTTCATTGTTTGGCAATGCCAAACACTTCTACAGCCATCACTGTGGGACAGTTTATCGGAGGAAGACTGGCTTGACAGCTCACCTTTGCACTACCCGGTGCCTCCTGTGCTCCGCGGCACGTGGTGGAGAAGCAGCCGCACACCCCCTCCCTGTGTGGACTGCGACCCCCTGCAATGCTAGGCCTGCGCCGGCTCTTGCTGCCCACGGGAGAACTGCTCCTGCTTTGCCAACAGCTGTTTCCGTAGGACCTGTGCAACTGCCCAGCACGTAAGCCCTGGGATGTAAGCCCTGGGACGTGTCCATGGGCCTGGCACTGTGGAAGGCACCAGCACAATAGGACAGGCTCAGGTTGCCAAAATCAAGAAGTGAGAGTAATCATGGTGCCTTCCTTTTTTTAACTTGCTACCTGGAATAATCAGTGATCAGATTGCTTCTTCAAAATGCAGCACTGAGAAGTAGTCTGTTAGAGCAATCATTTACTGTATCAGCTCTGGCCACCACAGCCCTCAGATGTATTTATGTCCTTGCAATTCACGGCTGCCTGTTGGTTGTTCTGTTGGTGAGTCTGTAGAAAATCCATATTAAACATGGTTAAGGGTTCTGACTTAAACTGATGAAAGCATGAAAAATCAGAGTAAATCCATGCTGATTGTCTGTTCTTTGTTGCATAAGTTCAGGATGGACCGTTATCCAGGATTTTCGCTCTTAACTCTCAGCATTCTGGCTCTGGTGAGCTTCCTGAGATCATGGATGCTTCTGGACTATGCATATTTCCATGTCAGTCGATCCATAGGCATATGATGAGCGTGCCGGTGTAATTTGCATTTTAAAGTAGTCTTAAATAAGCTCTCATGTCTGCAGCTGGGCTTTGAGAGGATCATGTTCTCTCGAGTTAGCCCAGGGCAATGTGCTGAAGATCACACGTAACTTTTACTCTGTTCTTGCTCAAGCAAAACTGCATTTAAGTCCAGGGGAGCAAAGTCAGTCTTGCTGAAGTTGGAAGCAAGCATGCCTTTGACTTCAGTGGGACATGGATTTTGCCCAGCATTAGGTTTTGCTTGTGAAAAGACTTGACGAAAAAGTGGAGAGAGGCCTTCTAAACCAAACCTCCCAGGGCCTTACTAATCACTTCTTCTTGCAGAGGTTCACTGCCATGTGAGTCCCCTGAAATATTTCCTTGAGTGGAGCAGGAGTTTTGCCTAGAGAAAATGACCTACATACCAGGCCAGTGCCACGTAACACTTGCAGTTAATGTTTTATTTGTTGGTATAATAAAAGCATGTCAACAATTCAGTCTTGCCAAATCCCACTTGCCTGTTTGGCTGGGATATATATTTTTTTCCTGAGGAGGGAATAAAATGATGTTCATTTGTTTCTTTACTACACTCCTGGCAAGGAAGAAGATTTTGTGCCTGAGCTGGTAAATTTTCAAGTGAATTTTTTAAGGTTGTTATTCTGAACCACTGCCCAAAAAAGTCCAAGGAAAAATAATCTGAGACTTTATATCAATTCATATAACCACTCTCACAAATGAAAATGTTGGATCTTTCCTTAAATAGTCCAACATACCCCTAGTCTGTGCAGAACTCATTTCTTCTGTGAAAGCTGCAAAAGTAAACGTTCCCTTTCAAACAGTGTCACTCACAAATAAATAACACCGATCTTCCTTGGTGCACGTTGTGTCGACCAAATAATTTCCATCCTTTTATACTTGTTACTTCTTCATTTTTCCCAGAGGAATTTGCAATCATTATAAGTCACTTTCCATTTTGACTTGTAGCCTAAGCAATTGAACACGAGTGCAAGGCTTTGGTACGAGAACTGCTCACTGCAGTTAAGCGCGACCCCTGTTAATGACGAGGTAAGATCAGGCCTTTCGATCGTGATTTCTTTGGGGGGCTGATCCGCCAGGCTGTCACACAGGCTGGAGAAGCGTCCCGTGATGTTCACGTCACTGAAATTTTTACACCATCCCATCGCAGTAGCGTCTAAATGCAGACATGCACATCTCCACAAGGAAATACAGCTCAGAGACTGTCTGGAATAGATATACCATTTATTATTAATTGCCCGTTGAAGTATCTATAGTAATATTTGTACTGTGCCCTCTGCAGCTCTATTCCCCCCACCCTTTTAAAAACTTCATTTGAATATTATTATTTATTTTAAGCTGCCTGATGACACCCAGGCTTGAGGAGCTTAACTCCTGCGGTAGGCAGGGGAAGTTCAACACTTCTGTGCACGCGGTCCTTGCCATTATGCGGGCTTATTCAGCAAAATGGCCGATGCGGGCAGAAGATGTGTAAATCAGCGAGTGCTGCAAGAAGAGCACTTAATTGAAGCTTTATCAAGTGCCTGCAGAGCTGACCTCCAAGCTGTAGCTGAACCACAGTTGGGATGGGAGTGAGCCAGCAGCTTTCACTGATGACTAAGCCCGTGCGCTGGGAAAGGATTTGCTTACAAAACTTGCCTGCTTTACCCATGGGTGGCAGAGCACTGCATAGCTAGGGGTGACTTAAATCATTCTGCTTAACTCACTTAAATTGTTCCTTTCAGCACAGATTCCTAGTTCTAAGTACATTTTGATGACTCTCTAGCTGTGTATGGGGGATTTAAATTAAAGCCAGGCTGCTGGCTGTTGGGGTCAGCGCGGTGCTAACGGCATGGGGGGGACGTCAGACTGTACGGTGACATGATGGCGTGTTCCGGCCTGTGAAGTTTTGTCTTGCTGTTCTGGCATCGGAAGAGTAGGTTGGGACTGTTCCTGTCCCTTCTGCTTGAGCGTCGCCCTGCCCTGCATGCCTGCAACTGCATATACAGGCAGGCAAATATCAAATAGTTCCAGATATTTGCCTGTTGAGAAACAAACCTCACGACCTATGCAAACGCTCTGAAGAAAATAAAGCCCTGAAGGTTGAAAGCAAAAGGAGAAAGAACCGTGTAACATTTCACAAAGCTGAAAATGATGAAGGACCAAATTCATTTGGAGATAAAAATCTAAACAATCTTAACAGGTAATTGAGAACTTATTGACAACATTTTACTATGTCTGCAAAACTCCATGGTGCTATATATGAGAAAGAAGTCCATATTGTTAAAACCGACAATAACTTCGCTGTGAGGGAAAGTAAAAGTGGCAAGAAATAAAAATTGTGAATGTGGCTGTTCTCATATGCAGGAAGAAGAAAGGGCAACATACTGAAGTATCTGGAAATTAGAAACTAGGAATGGTAAAAACTAGATACAAAAAGAAGTACGAGGAGGGAAAGCTACGTCTAGCTGAGTTAATACAGGAAACAAAGCGCCAAAACCTATTAAAAAGCAGAAACTTCAAGTAAATTATTATTATATACTCTGCAACAGCAAAGCATATTAATGATAGAAATGCTAACAATAGTATTTGTCTTCTGCCAAATGGAAATGATTAAAAAAAAAGTGGAAATCAAGGATATGCTTGATAATTATTTTTATTCTTGTTTTGGAAAAAAGCTAGATGAGTTATTCTTGCCATATGATGACAACAAAATACTTTTTTCTCCAACAGTAGTTTAGACTGGCAGAGCACAGTTATTAAAGTCAGTCATTTTAATTTAATAGATCTGAATAATTTGATACCAAGCATTTTAAAAGAGCTGGCTAAGGAAATTTCCAGACTTAATTCATATAAATGGTGATTTTCAGAGTTTGTCAGGATACTGGTGAAATATCAAAGATGTAGGAGAAAGCTGGTATTATTCAAACACTTGTAAAGTGTAAATATAGCAATACTGTGAAAAGTAATGTAGCGGCTGATGTAATTAATTAATAAATTAAGAAAGAATTAAATGCTGATATGCTAACTAATGCTAATCAACATGGATTTATAACAATAGATCTCATTAAACTAATTTTTGTTGATAAAGGTGCTAGTGTTGATTGAATATTCTTTCTCTTCTAGGCACTTGACTCAGTATCAGATGACATTTTGATTAATAAGCTACAGAAACCAACAAGATGCACATTAAATGGATTAAAAAGCTGGCTGAATCACAGAGTTTAAAATGAAATTTTCTATCGGCATAAAAGAGATTTCACAGGGTGTTACAAGTAACGGCTTTTTGCAATAGGGTAGTTGCCATTTTTATTAAAGAACTAGAAAAAAACATGACAAAGTGATCTATAAAGTATACTAATAGTAGTTTGGGGAGTGATAATTAGTAGTGAAAACTAGGTAACTCTGTGGAAATGGTTTGGATCTCTTTGTAAAGTGGACAGAAACAGCGCTTACTTTAGGTACACGTGTTTGGGACAGTGAGGTGGCATATAGGCATAGGTGACCTATCCTAGCATCTGTACCAGAAGTAAATGATGTGCTTTAGCTGTGCCTCAGACAATGTCTTGGGATACAGTTGTCCCAGACATTATCCCCACATAGCATTCCACTGGGCGACAAAGGCTTCATAAGGCAAATAGTATTGGTTTTGCACTGATGTAAGCTTTGTGTCTTGTCCATTTTTGGCACTCAAACACAGGGTTGAGGTAGCAGAGAGGGTTCAGGGCAGAAGCGATGGTGCCATTGAGGAGGGCACGCTCTGTAATGCAAGGCTTGAGGAGCTCAGTCAGCCAAGCTTAACAAAGGCAAGATTGAGGGGTGGCTTTATCACAGGCTATAAAACCTGCGTATGGAAAGGCAACCTGCTCAGAGAGGACTCCGTATATAGCAGCCAGATACTGGCTTCAACATGAGTGGAAGGCTGGGGTTAAACCAGATGAATTCAAACGAGATATAAGGCCAACCATTTTAGTGGGGTAGGCATTAACCCCGTGAACAGCTTGCTCTCAGAGGCAGCAAATTCTCCATTGAAAACACTTTGAAAACTTAGATTATATCTTCCAAACAGAAATGAATTCAGGACAGTCCCGTGGCTTGTACTCTACTGGATATCTGATTGAATAATCACAGGGCTGCCTTCTGGGCTCATAATTTGTGATTTAACATTGCATAGAAGTTGCAGCAGTAGAAAATAAGTGCCTGACACCAAGAGTTCAGATTTTATGTGTCAGCCAAGGGGTTTTCTGACTTTCCTGAACATAGATCAAAACTTGTAGTATTTTATGTGTGTCAGTACGCAGAGCCATAAATGCATCCACTTCAAAGCACACATCCCTGCCACGTGTTGGGAAACGGTATGGATCTGGTGGCGTAGCAATGCAATAACCTCGGAGCGCTCTTAACGCAGGGCCATGTTCTGCTGCTGCTCTGAGATCAAGCCAAGAGGATTTTATCAACTTCAGGAGCATTTTAGTGTAGCATTAACTCAAAGCTGAGTTTACCCTGGCAAGTCAGCACTGTCAGTTGTCCCGCAAGAAGGGATGTGGTGGGTGATGACAGGAGCAGGCAATAAAAGAGAGGGAAAATATATAGGAAAGGTAACGAGGAAGGACAGATGGAGGAAAGCCGTCAGGAGCATGACAGAGGCTACAAAGCAGAAAAATGGGAAAGCTGCATTTTAAACCATATTTTGTGTACATAAAAAAAAGGGGGAGAAGTATTGCACAAAAAAGAGAGACTCAGGAGGGGGAAACTAGAAGAGAAAGAGCATGTAAATAAAGGGAGGAGAGAGAGAGAGAGAGAAAAGGAGAGGAAACAGAAACATGTTTGTTAGTCTTCATGACCTTCCGTTACACTTACTGAATTATTTATTCTGATATTTGCTGGTATCTTCCTGCCAGACATTTAGTGTCATGATATAAGTAAGAGCAGAACCCCGTTACTGCTGTTCCTGGAGGGATTTTCATGTTGAACGGCAGTGGTGCACCTCCCCCCACCACCCTGCCATTAGGCGATTATGAATTATATGCCAAGTGCCTCTACTAACTAAAGGGAAAGGGCTGCTCAGCACATTTGGAATGTAAATCTCATTTTTTTCTCTTTTGTAGGTCATGAAATGCAGCCCTCTTCTAAACCCCTGTGCTCAGATCACAAGCTCCCGCTGCACACAAATTCCTCTGCCTATCCTCTGCAAGGGTGACATTTCACCCAACGCTGAACCCCTCAGCATCCTGCGGGCTTGAGATAAGGCTGTTATTATTATTATTTTAAACACAGACATGCTGCATCATGTCACTTAAAAATTCCTACGTAGATGTTATACCATATGGGAAAGCAGGCTATTGTAAAAAACAGAGATCGATGCGGTATTTCAAGAACTTCATTTATGTTTTTCCCTAGCCTGCAGATAGTCACAGGATGCAATTTTCAGGGAATCAGCACTTACTAGCCAAAACTTCAGAAGTGTTCACTGCCCAGCCCCTCTCAAGTAACCCATATAACTGCATTTTCAGAACAAGCCCTTTTGGGCTCCATGTTTAGTTCCTGAGCTCCTGCATCTCCTGCCCTTGGCACCTTCTTTGCAGAAGCAGGTTCTGGGCAGGTTCTGCAGGAGGAGCCGGTGGCCTCTGGAGAAGTCAGCGTTGTGGCTGTTCTCTGCAAGAAGTGAAAGGAAGGGAAGAATCCCTTCATTATAAAACACAGGTGAGCTGAACTCTTTGCCGTAGGACTGGGGGCATTCGCTTGTAATTCAGGTCATGGATGGTCAGTTTTTGGTTTTTAGTACACTGATATTATGGGACATGCGGTTCAGACCTCGTTTCATTTTGGAAGAGTGGGCAAGGTATTTAGACAGTTAAAAGAAGCAGAGACAGGTAAAAGGGAAAAAGAAGTTAAAATTAGTTGGTGTTTGTTTTGCTTTTGGGATAGGCAGTTTCTGTCTCTGGGGAGAAATTAACTTTTTACATCACTTAAATCTCTCTTAAACCCTTAAAATAGAGCTCTGGGAGTGACATGGTGCTGAGGCCTTGGTGCTGGCCAATTTCACCTTATCATATTTGCGCAGAATATTTCCAGCCCAGCAGAATCACATTGCTGACAGCCGCATACAAGCTCCAAGGTATTTCCTTTCTTGCAAATTAAGTTTTCTCGGCAAGCCACCCTGCTACTTCAGTTGTCACCACTGGAGAATGGATGTCCTAAGGGACTCAGAACGGACTATGCAGTCTCTTACCCGTGGGTTTTAATTTGACCTTGCTCGCATCACTAGTGACCAAAAGTTATTACCATAAATGGCTTATGTGAAATGTATTGGTCTCAGTCAATTATTAGGAGACAGTTGTCTGCATTTCCAAACCACCATCACAAATGGTGCTTTTTTGGGAAGTATTAAGCAGAGCCAGGGTCAGCATGGCTGGACTGAAACCTCAGCAAAAGTGCAAGGAGAACAGGCTTTAAGTTTTGTGCTTATTCACTTTTGAGAGAATGAAAATAACGCAAGATGTAAAATAGCTGTAAAAGTTGTTTCAGGCCTGCATAAATTAGAGCAGTCTGTGGGGATGCTCTGACTTACGCATGGGACAGTCCTGCTCCCCAGACAGCCTCCATCTTCAGGAGATACAAAGGTGGCATAAAGCCCTTCTGGCAGCGTCCGCCCCCATCTCTGCTGAGGCAGAGCAGAGGCCACCAGCCCAGGCTGTGCTCCACACGCCGTTTTTACCTGGTGTGCTGATGTGACAACATGCTCAGCCTTGGTCTACGCAGGGTATCGCACTGTTGACAAACAGGGCCGCTGTCTGCCAGGTCTTTCCGAGCCATAGAGCACCATCAGACGCGATATGACTACCCAGAGGTACTTGGCTTCGTTGGGGTACAGATGGGTTGAGATGCAGAGCCAGAGCCATGGCCCAGGAGGAGGGAGAACAGTTGGGCTGTTTTGCTTGAAGCTACAAGGCAGCAGATTTCCAAGCTGGGGAAGGCTTGCAAGAACTGATCTGGAAAGTCAAAATAGCGCATTTTTCTCAGAACCAAAACACCGAAAATAGAGATTCAGTTTGAATCAGCTGAAAGCCCTTGTTTTATCAACGGAGATATTTCATTTTGATTTTGCTTTATTTATTCATTTGTCTTGGTAAGCACATGTTATCTCCTGCCTGCTGCTAAATCCCCCGAGAGTCCCCTCTTCCACCACTCTCCTCTCCCCAGACCCTGACAGTTGTGCCGGGCTGGGAATCTCTCTGTGCACAGCCATAGGAAAACAGCAGTGGAAAGTGCCTTCTTGGAGCTTGACTCTTTGCCATTACTTAATCATGCCTTTATAGCCCTCCTTACAGTGGGGGAAAGCTTTGCTCCGTGCCTGCACCCTAGTTGCTTCTGCAGCTGCGTGCGGTCCTGCGGCCGTGGGTATGAATTGGATCCTGCTGTCTGGTCACCCCTGTAGAAACGCCCCTGCCCAGCGCCCTGCGAGCTCTTCACTGGGGTGATTTGGGGTGCAAAATGCCCTGCGCGGCTCCTCGTGCAGGAATGTTGAGGGGAGGCCAGCGGGGCTCGGCTGCGCGTGCTAACTGGGTTTTCAGAGCGAGCCTGTCTTTGTGTCGTAGCTGAACATGGGTTGCGTGGAGGTGTTTGTGCGCCCCAGCCATCGGCATCACGATAATCCAGCAAGGGAGGTGGTGTGGAGGTAGCGAGGCTTACTGAACAGGATTCTCCAAAAGGAGCAGAAAACGTGGGCAGGAGTGTCTTGATGGACCTCAGTGGAGCTGCAGCATGGCATAGGTACACCGGGCGAGCCTGCAGGAGTCGCAGCCCTCTGTTAGCATCTGCTGACGTGTGGCCCCTGTGGCGCTGGCGCGAGGTGCCAGGTGGGAACCCTTGAGGTGCAGCTTATCCGGGCAGTCGGGGCTCGGGAGAGCTGAAGCAAACGGTGGTTTCGGTAAAGGAGAAGGGCACCACCAAACTGGAGGAGTACAGGTTGCCAGGGATGGTTCCGCTGGCTTATGGTAAGCTCTGCTGATAGGGAAAATATGCAGCTTCCACCTTCCAAAAGGCAGAATTGAAAATCAAACAAATCCAGCTCAAAAGCATTAAAATTGAGCTTCAGCCTAAGATTTCTACCAAGGGTCCCAGCAGAAGGCCTAGTCCCCAGTTAAGGACTCTATCTAATTTTGGGTTGACTAATGTGGTAGGAAACAAGATTGCCTCAAAGCATAAAATCTAAACAGTGAAAAAAATATTGAGATATTCTGTTTTCCTTACTTTGCAGAGAAACTCAGGGTGCCTTGTCTGCAATTGCGCAAAAGTCTGAGCTATAGCTGGAAAGGTATCCAAATATCTTGACTCCTGGTATGATGCCTTAGCTATAAAAGCATCCTTCCTTCCTAAATAGCTCAAGTAATGGTCTACCCAAGGAACGAAGAGAAATGTAGAGTCTTGTCTCCAGTATTACAAATCTGAATAAAGCCTCAGGTCAATGTAATCAGGCATATGGAAAAAAGAAAGATGATGTCTCTATGATGTGGCTGAATTACTGGCAGTGCAGAGATGGTCAAATATTTATTCATAAAAGGCAAGAATATCTGTTTGAGGGACAGTCAAGGGCTCTGTCGAGTTATCTGTCGAGTATGGTGATAAAATAGTCACTATAGTGTCATCAGATAAGGAAGGGTCAAGGGAAACAAAGGGGTGAAAAAGTGATTTTTTTCAGCACAAAAAGTATCTTTGGAGAAATGATGACAATTTTTAGTATTCTTAAAATAGACTTTCATTTTTTAGGGATATTTCTCAAGGAAAATTGATCCAGCTAAAGATATTAAAAATCAGAGCATTTCATTATGGTTTGACCGAAACATGCTGAGTTGACCTAAAATGAAATTTTTTGTCTTAACATTTAAGTGAAAAGCTTTAAAATTTTTATTTGGCTTGATTCAAATTTAATTTTTCCTGATTTTTCCATTGAGCCAACTGTATCTGATGGGTCATTCTTTACTAAAACAGCATCTTTACTTTTGCTAGCTCGATCTTGCACACTTAATTTGACATTAAATATCTTTTTGGTTGACAGTTTCTAGTTTATATTTTTGAATGTGAAAAAGGCAAGAATAATTTGAAAATTAAATGCATTACCTTTTCATAATGTGTACCTTTATTATGGGTCTGTAAATATTTCATCCCACTTTGGTTCCTCTAAAACATCCTCCAGCCCATTGACTATAGCAGTGAGTCAGGTAAACATTTTGACCTCTATCTACACAACTTAAAAACCGTATAAATAACTTTTATTGGTTTCTGCTGTCTGCAGCTATACGTAGTGTCACAGCTAAGAATGTCATTGCACAAACCTGGCAATTATATTTTAGTTTCTTTTTTTCTTTTGCTTTATTTTTCTTCTTATGTAGTTTATAAAGTGCAAAGGCAAGAAAAGTAAAAAGTAAGGTCTTCATTCAAATAAAGGTAAAACCCTGCTGCAGACAGAAAAGTGACTTTGGAGAAAAATGACATCACCAGGCTCCGTATTTATTCTCTTCAGTGGCATCCAGATCAAATTTACTTGGTTTTCAAGGTGATGTTTCTAACCAGCCAGCCCTTAAACTCAAATTGGGATCTGAAAGTCAAGCTGTGTCCTTTCTGACTCATGCATAATCATCCTTAATAAAGTTTCTACAGACAGGATTTAGCTGTCAAGTTGGTGTTTATGATACACAAGACAAAAAAGATTAATACAAGCCATTCATCCATAGCTAGGCTGACTCTTCATCATTAATTGGTTAAATGCATGCTATCTGTAAAGCAAGCCAGAACAGGATGATATAAAGAGCAGATCTCCTAAGACGGAGTTGGTTTTATGTAGTGTTTTCCCCCACTAAAAATGCATTTCATTGTAGACAGGTATTTCCCAGACAAACCCACTGGTGGGACCTCGTGATACTAAGCCTGGGAGAAATCCCTTTTGTCTTCCTTTCCCCTACCTTTGAGCCCATCTATCTGCTAGCTTCCAAAGCAAAATGGGTTTGTGGGATCAAGGGGGGTGGGCGAGGGAAAGACGGGCAAGAAAAGAGTTATGTGGGGCTCTGCAAACTGATCAGCTGGCCAACAAAAGATGCAGTCAGATGTTGGGGTTTCTAGCCCCGGAGCTTTTCTTGTGGAGCATGGGTACCGCATGGGGTTTGGCACACGACACTGAACACCCTCCCGAGCTCCTTGACATACGCATTTTTGTATTTACTGTATGTCTGTGGCAGCCTGACACAGGCTGTGATAGAAACCGCCAGCGATCTGTGCAGCAAGCTGCCATCTTCCGTCTCTTCAGGGTGAGGTAAGGATGCAGTCTGAGCTTGCTTTGAGATCTCACCTCTTTTTAATGAGTGTTATGTCTTGTCTTAAATGTTATTTTAATCCACTTGTCACACACTTGGCATGCTGAGCAGTCAGGCGAGGAGGAGGGAGCCAGGCTGACGCAGGGTAAGTGGGATATCTCTCTTCTTGGGAGGGCTCTGGTCCTTCCCCTTAACCATACCTACCTTCCTCGCTTTCTGATGATGAATGTTAAAGGGAAGAGTGGACATCACCTGACTTTTATCCGGCCACCGGGATAACAGTAAGAAACTGGAGGAAGTATATTCTTCAGTTTGAAGGAGAAGTGATCCCCATTGAGTAGAGAGAAGAGCAGATCATGCTTACAGGAAGCATTGCTTCGCAATTAGCGCACTAGAGCAGGACAGTAGTGGCTGGTCTCTATTCCCTGATCTGTTGCTGGGTCACCTTAGGAAGCAACTTTGCCCCCCTGAGCCTCAGCCTGTTATCGGTGGTGGAGACACCTCCTTTGCACAGAACTTTGAAATGTTAGTAAAGAGTTATTACAGGAAGGAGTATTACTGTCACAATGCTATTAGAGTTACTCAGTTTCTCTCTGGAGAAAGATGAGATTTTATTGGCTTCACAAACAGATGTGTAGCTGGGTTTTATCTCAGTAGAAATGGCTGTTGGCTCTTGCCTTCAAACACCTACTCACCTACTAGCTGCTCAGTCTGGGGCTCCTCCGCGTTGCGTCAGTAGTGTTTGAAATGTGGAGGGTGTCCCTTTGGAAGCTGCCAGGGCTTCCTTTGGATCGCCTTCGTGAGTGACATGAGATTGTGCTCCTAACGGCCCGACGCAGTCCGCTGCCCTGCGGCGTGACAGTCTGAGGCTCAGCAGCCTTTCTTCTCTGCCTCCATGCTGCTATTCTTTCTTCTCCTTTGATCCTGCTCTTCTCTGCTCCCTTCCTTTCTGTCCCTTTCCCTAGCCCCATTTTGTTATCGTTATGCTTGTCCTTTTAAGTTAGCCTGTTATTTAACCCAGCCTTCATCCCCTGCCTATTTTTGCGTTGACCCCATGCCTTCCCATGCAAATTGTACAGTGTCACTCACAAGGTTCCCTATCTTTGACGAGCCAGAGTTGGCCAGCATGTGGCAGTCCTGGCCTCCCACAGCAGGAGCACACAGGTCACTGGTTTCTTAGGGGGCTTTCAGGACAGCCAGTGGGCAGCAATCAGTCCAGGGTAGGAGAAGAGACTTACACATTACCAACAAGGCCAGGTTGGGAGGCTCTTAAACAGGTGTTTATCCTGTGTATGAGTTGTGTGACCTTTGAGTCCCCTGCTCCAGTACTGTTTTCCTCACTGAATCTCCTGTCCATCCGTCAGCAAGACTTTGTACCATGTGTCTCACAGTGATCCTGTGACTGGAGGCTCAACAGCTTCCTTCGCTGTCGTAATGCAGCTATACACAATCCGAGGCTATACAGGTTGAATATAGCGATGGATGCTGCTCTGCAGGGGTCTCAGGACTGTGTGATTGTGGGATTTGCTGGTCCTTTGCTGTCCAAGGAGTAATCTCTGTGCACGCAGAAACTAAATGAGGATTTAGCCAAAACAATTTTTTCTTTGGTGGCAAAATGCCACGGAGACTTTGGAAAATGTGTTGAAGCCTTCTTTTCTGGTTATTATAGTGTATTCTGATGCTCCTCCTATTGCGACTTTCTCAGCCTGTGAGCTCTGTATCTGTCTACTAATGGAAAAAGCAAGATATGAAAATAATCTGGAACTCATGCCACTCAGAAAGAAGCAAAAGCCTGGAGATCACTCTGAGACTCGGGATAGGATATTACACGTTAATTTGTAAAGCAGCATGTTTGCAGAAAAGTGACAATATGGTTTTGTGCTGCATATATTGAAGCACCGTATCACAGCTCAAGGTGGTAATAGATTTACTCTATACAGTTCTGATGCATTCACACCTAAAACCATCACATCCAGCTTTGCACAAAACTTTACTAGCAGCGTCTGAACAAGCTGAAAGGAGTTCAAAGGAAAGCAACAAAAATTATCAGGATGGTTTCAGGACAGATTTAGGCGGAAAGATTAAAAGTGCTAAATGTGGCTAAGAGATGATGAAGGTGGGATGTGCTAACAGACTACAAATATTTGCGGGGTGTTAATGCTAAGAGGAGAAGAATTACTTTGTGTGATTCAAAGGGGTATATCATGAGAAGTGACACACAATGAAGTGACAAATTAGTCTGAAAACTACAAAGAACTTTCTGCTGCTGGAATACATGGTACTAGCTTTCTCTTTAGGTTTTCTTGCCTGTAAAGTATTTACAGACATAGGTAACAGGCCCTGAAGGCAGCACCTTGGAGGCCACACAGCATTGAGTCAGCCTCACCAGGAGAGAGGTGAAGTGGACATAATTCGTTCACCTGTCTGAGACAACTCCTATCTACCATACATTTTGTTCCTTCTGAAACAAAGCTATTGCTTTCTTTTCCATACACGTGGCCAAACATAAAAAGGGCAAACTAAAGGGTTGACTGTCAGATATGAGATTATGGAGACTGATCAATACTAGTTACTTTTACGAGAACAAATTTTATGGAAACTTGTAGAGGCAACAGTAATCTGCTTCATTAGTACCACCAAAGGAGCCCTGTAGTGACACAAGCCTTGTAGGGGCTTGTTATTCCTTTGACATTTGTGAACTCGTGGCTTGATAGAACAAGGTGATCAAGAAATATTAAAAATACTATCTTTCGGAATGCGCTGTTCATTCAGCCTGTCCTCTTGTAACCCAGCACACCTAATTTGCAAATTATGTTATTGCTACGTGGTTATGACTTCCATGTAAGGTTCCCAGTGCGTGTACACATTTCAGGAGTCTTGTTAATGTAACCCAATCTTGCAAATGTTTTATCTGACTATCTAGTCTAAACACATTACAGCTCGGTGAGTTAACCCATCATGTGCCTTGCCGCACAATTAAGAACAAGGGTTTTCTTCCTTTCAAAAAGGTGTCACTTCACAAATCTCTTTAATTGCCTGAGGCCCAGCTCCTCTCTACCCCATCAGCAGCCCCCAGGCGCTTGGCCATGAGAGCTGCCCAGCCCAGCCCCCGACGTGTCCGCCATCGTGTCCCTTGCGGCTCTGCTTCCTAAGCCCTGCATCCCGCTTCCTGAACCCTGCATCCCACGCACCTGTTTCATGACAGAGAAGGGCTGAAACACCTGCCTTGTCTGCTGTCTTAATAAAGTTCCTTTTAATTTCTGTTTCTTCCCTAAGTCCACTTCACATTGCTTTCAGCTGAAGCAGCATGGCAGACTGTTTACGTCTGAAGACAGCAGGTCCGGATCAGACCTTTGGTCCTTGCTTGCTAAATATTCCTGGACCGAAGGCTTGCTAAAGATGGCCAGAGGGTGCTTTCAGTGGGTGCGAGATGTGGCTGGGCGCTGCCACAGGGCTGTGGGTGGGGATGAGGATGAGAAGCCGAGGAGACGAGCAGGAGGACACCTCAGCCGGCTGCGGGTGCTGGTGGGTTCTGGAGGAAGGAGGCGAGGGAGAGACAGGAGCGCGCCGCCTCCCAGTGCTGCTGCAGGGGCGGAAATTCTGGGTGCTTTTCTCTTGCTCTTTACTTGACAATTCATTTATTTCAGTGACCATTTACTACTGGAGGGGGAGATACATAAAGCCCCATAGATGTTAATTGCTTCTGTGAAGTGAACGTCCAGAAATAATGGAAATAATCCAGAGAAAATTTACGGGGGAGATTTTTTTTGCCTTCCATCAGTTTGAAGTTTACCTGGGGGAAAAGGAAACGCCACGTTTCACTTAAGCCCTGCCATCGCAGGGCTGGATCCTGACTGCCGGGCACCGGCGGCGCCATTTGCAGTGGCTGCGGTCCCTCAGCCCAGTGACACCCGCTGTGGACGGCCGCTGGTGCAGCGGGGAGAAGCACTGCTCCGGGTACGGCTCCTCCACGTCTCTGTGGGGAGAACGGGCCCCACACACCCCATGGGGCTGATGGTGGTGGTGGCCTGCGGGACTAACAGGCCTTTACAGCCCTAATTGGTCCCACCTGGGCTCTCCCTGTGCCGGGGCTGTTTTAGCACAGCCCTTTCCTGAGCTCTGCTGTGGCGTCGTGGTCTTCAGTCTCCTCTCTGAGGTGCTGCCTTCTCCTCGCTCGCTCCTTGCTGCGCTGATGAACCCTGTTACCCAGACCCGCCACATTCAGTCTTGTAGGGCTGTGCCTCCCGTGAGGCTTTGTCTGCCATTTGAGCAAGGTGTGTGCTGGGCTGGGCCCTGTGGGGCACGTGGGTCCTGTTTCTGTGCACCTGGGGTTCTGTGCTGGAGCGTCCCTGTGGGGTGAGGACCAGGGCGCTGTGGAGGAACGGCAGTGTGGGCTTCAGGGGTGTCCTGGGCTGGGCACAGCTGTCCTTGCTGGCAGATGGTGTGAAGGCAAGCGGCAGCTGGCTGGGACCCTATGGCGGTGAGGGGAGAGTGAGGCAGGAGCGCGCCTCTGTGGGTGCAGATGGGGCACCTGCTCTGGGAGGTGGTGTGGGACCTGCTTGTGCTGCAGGGACCTCCCCCCTGTCTGCTTGGCTTCTACAGCCCGGGAAAACAAAACGCTGTGTTAGCTTGGGGTGATGGGGTGTCTTTTCCTCTCCTGGCTTTTCCCCTTGGCCCGGGGGAGACTCAGCCATTGTTTTGTGGCATCACCTCTGAGGGGAAGCTGTGGGGGCTTCTCAGGTGAAGATCACCACCGAATGTGGTGATGCCCAGGTGAGCCGTGCTGGGTGCCGCAGGAGCGCAGGCTGGGCTTGGGAAGCAGCCATGTGTGGTGCTGGTAAGGAAACCGGCTGCCGGGGAGGGAGGGAGGGACGGAGAGAGGGAGGCACCGTGCCGCCCCCCTGCCGTGGGTGCCTGAGGCTGGGCAGGGGCAGCAGAGGGCTCGTCCTCAGGCAGGCTGCTGCTGAAACTCTTTCATTTTCAGCATGGGGAGGCTGTAGTGTGGGGTCTCCGTCTGCCCAAGAGCTTCCGCTGAAGGCGGCCCAGCGCTGGCAGGCCATGATGGCTCCAGGCCTGTGGTCCTGAGAGGACCAGGGCCCAGTGTGGCTGGGCCGGCGGAGCCGCTGAATGAGCAAATGTGTTCATCTGGTCCCCGTTTACTGGTGAGTAAGTGGAAACAGATTTAGACAAGTAAGGGTGTTATCAATGCTTTCCCAAGAAAGGTCTTTTTTCGGGGGCCAAATGGACCAGGAAAAGTGGCTTCAACTGAATTGATGGGACTAACTGCGTTCTTTAGGCATGTGTTGTTTTTCCAGTTTGGGTGTTTTGAATGCGGGGTTGGTGACTTGCCAAGAGAGGGGGGGAGTTAAAAGCTCTCGCTCTGCATCCTTGTTTAGGTCTCTAAGCCAGCAAATACTTCTGTGTGCAGTTTTAACACCTTTCTGTAGTTTCCTTTGCTGCACTGGCCCTGCTTACTGTGGCAGTTGCTTGCCCAGGTCCATGTATGCCAGCCCAGAGCCTAGCACTCGCCAGTCACAGAAGTTTCTGCTTTGCTGCAATACGTGTAATTATTCAGCTCGTGACTCGGTCAGCAGTACTGTATGTGTCAGCATGTAATTCTTCGCTGCCCTGAAGTAATGGTCTTCGACCAATGGTCCAGGGACTATTTCTAAAGGTTTGTGAAAGGTAATGAGAAAAGCGAGGCTATTGTCGTTAGGCTTAAATTCATTATCTGGGGATCCATACATCTATTTGAGGTGCTTTATAGGTCCATGAGTTTAAATAGGTGGAAAACCATGGCTCTAACAGCTTTCTTACCTTCTGATGGTCCCTTATATAATGCAATAGCAACACTGTTTTTTTTTTTTCACCAGAGTAACAAGTAGCAAGAGCACTAGGTCACACATCTGTAGAGGAAACTATCACTTGGAAGCCATAATGGTAGCTGCCTAATTGAATTGACGTTTTATGTATTATAAGTGAAAATATTAAATGAACCTTATTATAATATGTATCACATTGTGTGAGATTTTGGGGGATAACTGCTGCTTTGTGCCAAATATTGCTGAGAGGAATATTCTAAATGGGCCAAGTGTTAGAAAGGCCATCTCTTTCATGCAGGATTTATGTCTAAGGTCTAGGTTTTAATACTTTTGTTCATATCTGAATTTTATTCTGTGCGTTACTTGACTACACTAATTCACTACATACGTGCAAAAATGTCAACCTATCTCAAAAAAAATTTGAGATTTAAAACCAATACATGGCTGAGAAATATTGGCTTAATTTTTATTTTCTTCTGGTTATTGATTCCTGGAGCTGAGCCTTTAAAAGTTGAAGCATTGTGGGAAGTAGTGCTAAAATCTAAAAGATTGGCGACTGCTTTGCAGTTGGACCACAATGCAGAATTTGATGCTCTTCTTTGTAAGTCTTGTCAAAAAATATTGTTTTCCCTGTTAAAGTTGAGGTTGGTGGGACTATTGTCTATACGGTAGGAACTTTCTTCAGAAAAGAGTCTGCTCTTTTCAGAAGAGAGTCTACTCTGAATAACTGGAATAACCCGCTTTTAGATTTTGTGTTTGTGTGAATCTTGCATATCCAAAAGATAAGATGCCCATGCACCTTTTCTGCTTTATTTTGAGTGTTTGAATTTATCTTAAATGGCATATAGGCCCTGTGATGGCAGATTGCACGGGGTTATTTTTATTAGGAAAAAGCAGTAATAGGAATAGCTGTAAAATTTGTCTAGACAGAAGGAGAGAGAGACTAAAATAGCACAGTGGAACATGGGCAAGAAGGAACAAAAGACAAACGTGTGTGCTGGGGGGAGCATACATGGCTGCTTATACATTCAGGGCAAATCATCACGAACGTGTTACCACTGGTAAAGGAAAGTCTTGAGAACAGGCAGAGTCCCAGGGGTGAGAGCTGTCTGAAAAATGAGAAGGCAGTTGTGGAAAGATTAGGACTAGTCTTTTTAGGTAGTACAAGATAGGCTCATTTTCTTTTGTCTTTCGTGTATTAACTTCCAGTGACATCTTCATATAATTTTTAAAGTGAATTTTCAATAATATTTCTGTAAAAGTACATAGTCATGGAAGCTAGCAGAAATAAATAAATAAATAAACCCACCATCACACACACAAAAACATGGAAGACTTAAATGACTTGGTGAAGAAAAGTGTTTTTTCTTGAAGTCAACGATCCCAGGATCTGATTCGCCACTGCCCTATGCTTGTTGGCAACAGGTGCTTCACAGATATAACACCAGAGCTCTCACGGGGGCCCTTGCTGTTTCAATTCAGAGCTCTGTACAGCGCTCATTGCTGGTGGGCAGTCCTGTCTGGGAATAGTTCCTTTTAGTGAAAAATAGAAACCTGTGTGAGAACAGATATTAAACTGACAAGATTTAAAAAAAAGTATAACAAGTGTACAAGAGGGCAAAGCATCAGAGTACCCCAGAACTGTTGATAGTTATTGTCTGGCTGCACAGAAAAATTTCACTCTGCTATCAGAATAATACTGCACGGAAATCAAAGAACAGTAAAAACTGGGACACTGGGATGATTGGCTTAGGAGTTAATTTTTTTTTCAAAGCTAAATCAGTAGGGCCAGATTTCAGAGCTTCTATTCATCCTCAGTAGTAGCCCCATTAAAATCATCTTCCTTCTCCTGACTTTACACACAATTAAAAGCGTGATTTCTGAGAGCCAGATTGATGGTATCAAAATCCAGCTTGTCCCTTGGCAAAAAAAATGGAGAGAAAGACGGAAGATCATCAAGCTCTCCATGGCTCTAGCAAGAGGAAAGTTTAGAGAAACGCATAGAGGAAGTGATTAATAATGAACTGAAATGTAAAATTTTAGTTCGCTACAAGACAGAATTGACTGTGCTGATAAGCTGTGGAATTGGATTCTGAGATAAATGGTAAACCCTGGTTGCTCGAAGCTCTTAATTTGTTTGAGAAACTACTTCAAGCTACCTTCTGTAATGCAGTTTCATGTGTTTATCTTAAACTCCTGGAGTGCAGCATCAGGAAGGGAGCAGAGGAGCACATGGCCCATGTTAGTGTAACCCCAATGCTCGATGTGGAGTTTGTGCACGCTTTGTGGTGCTAAGAAAAAGGCAACAGCTTCCTGGGAAATGTGCATTTTCCAAATCTTGGAGTACTATAGAGCAGATGAAGTTCAGAAAATGACTATTTATTTCAGGAAATCATGCTTGAATTGGAAGGTTTTACGATTACTATTAGAGCAGGAGGATATGTGGAAACGCCATTTATAGCTTGAAGGCTTGCATACTTCACTGGGTGTGGGCAAAGAAAGGGAGTTTCAAAGCCCATCCTCAAGTGAAAGATTTGGTATTTGCAACCAAAATCACATGGCATTGTTTGTTTCCTGGGAGGGTGATTCCTGTAACCACCCAACTGTTAACTGCAAGTGTGTAATTAAAAATGTATGCTGTGTTTGTCAGCTGTTTAAACTGCTCAAGCTGGTTACATAAGGTGAAGAAATTCATTACATAAGTTACACCATGAATTGCAAATTGTTTACTTAGTTGTGACAGTCACAGCTTAAGATATTTGTAGGCCAAGAGTTACTCAGTGAAGACGTTTATGAATCACTTTGAATAATGAATAAATTCCGGATTTTTTTGCAGCCTGTTAGCAGGCAATTAATAAAGAAAAATGGACAAAACGTGTCAAAATTGTATTTAAATTATTCAGTCTGCTCCAGATTACTGACTTAAGCTGGGTAGCTGGGTTTGTACTATTGACTAAACTTGGCTGGTTTTATCTTGTTGTCAAACTCCTGCGTCATGTAGGCTTTTGAATGATTTTCTGTGCCACTATATAATCATAATGAGAAAGTAGAGTGAGTACATTAATAAGGCTTACTTAAAACACGTATGTGCACACATACTCGTGTATACAAACGAAAATACCAAAACTTCTATGTTCTGATTGAGCACCAGAGACAGTAGTGCTCTGCAGTGCAAATTCTCTGTAAGCTTTGTTTAAAGTCTCTTTTCTACATTGGTACAGCGTTTTAAACAGCCTGGTGATTTGTTAGCAATTGTTCTGAGAAATAAGTGAAAAAAAAAAATGTTGGTGTCTGAATTGTCTTAGTTAACCTCCAGCTTTTCCAATAGAGTAGCTCGTTCTGGAACAAAACCAAGCTATATTAGTACTGGGCGGTTTGCCTCTAACGCAGTATACTGGAATTCCCGCTAATATGATTTTTCAGGAGACATCTTGCCTTTATTGCAATAATAATGTTAAAACCTTATTTAAATACAGACTACCCCTTGCGTCTGTGTTCTAGGAGATTTTGTGAATTCCAGTGAAGTCTTGTGCTATGGGCTATTCACGGAGAAGCCTTTTGTCAGGCGTGGGTAGCGGGAGCCACCTGCTACAATGGCAAGACTCTCTGTCCTCTATTCCTGAGATGTGGGTGACTCAGCTAGCTAAACTGTAATTCTGTGATCCTGTGGGAAAAATGTGGAGTCTGGCTGAGTCCTTCCTTCCTCTCCATCCTGGCCCGTGAGACCTCATTAGAGGTGGCTGAAGGTCACTTTGTGCTGAGAGCCTGTGGTCTGGCTCAGCTGCTGTTGAAGATTATCAGCTCATGGAAGCCTGGATCTCCCCTCTCTTCCCTTGGCCAAAGCTTTTGGGATGATTGACAAATGCAAGGGTACTGTTGACCAAAGTATGTTTTCTTAGAAGAAAAGTAACACTTCCGGGGCTGGAATGGCTCACAGCAAGTTGGCTGTGTGTCAGCAGAGCAGCGTGAAGTTGTTTTCATGTAAAATGGCCTCTAGCTCTGTCTCGGATCACCTGTTTGATGTAGTTTTTAAGTAGTTTGCTACCTTACAGGTTCCTTGTGGTAGTTAATAAATGTTTATTATTCTGGACATCTTCCAGGGGAAAACATCTAATAAGAACACAGGAGTGTTATTGAAATGCACTTCACTGCATAGCAGGAAAAGATGTATTTGATTGTTTCTGTAATTGCTGGGCATCTTTTTGGGAATGTGAGTCTCCTGTGCATCACACACAGAGCATTTGTTTTTAACTGCTCTTTGTGTTTAACTGAGAAGGCTGGTGACTGGCTGCCCAGCCAGGCAGGTGAAGGTCTGCAGAACCTTACCCATGTGAACACTTCTGGTGTTGGCACCTGGATGTCAGCCATACCTGCTTCAAAAGGTGGAAGTGGCCAATGCTTCACTCTGCATTCAGAGCTGATGAACCACGTCACCTGGTGAATAATGCAATGGCAGTATTGGGAGAGGTCTACGTGGGAGAAATGAGTATGGGGAAAAAGAGGAGAAGAGGTTGACTTTAATGATCAAGGTGCATTAATTGCCTCCTAAGATGTTATAGAGTCATTCAGAGATTAAGAGTATAAACCTGAGCAGCTGCTGTCCTGCTAAATACCTGTTGCCTGTCAGGGAAATAAAGCAAACCCGCACAGAACTCTGATCTTGACTGTTAACTGGGGGGAGCTGGGCATGGAGAGGACATAGTCTGAGTCAGGTTCTCAGTGTGGCCTACGTTTCACCTCTAATTTCTTAGGTTTGATTGGTGGATAGCAATTTGAAACACAACTGTTTCCACTCCAAGAGTCAATCCTCACTCCAGTGTTACCTTACTAGAAGTACCTATGTTAAATATAAGGGGGCAGGGAACATTCAGCTAGTGAAATATATTGATTTTTTTTTTTTTTACCTTGGTACTTTCTAATCATACCGATAAATTCAGTTCTCCTCAAAATAAAATAGTTCACAGGTTTTCTGTTTCCACTGAGACTGTTCCCACCAATCTTGACTAACTTATTTTAGTAAGGTAAGACAAAACTTAACTTCCCTTGATATTGGCATTCCCTTCTCCCCTGCTTTTGTAGTACTTTGTCTAGCTTTCATCATGATAGAAACAAATCTGTAAAACAAAACAACAACAGCAAAATTAAACTAAGGCAAATACACGAAGCAGGAACCACTGTTTCAGATCTACAATAGAGTGAAAGAAGATGCAGTTTGTTACCAGGCAAAGTAATTTCAGAATAATTTTTTACCCTTCAGGAGAAAATACTAATTAAAGTATTCCCTGCTGCTCTTTTGTACAAGGCAGCATAGCTGTGTTGCTGTACAGAAGGCTTTGAATGACTGTACTGAACTAGTCTTGTGTGTGGGGAAGGGTGGGAATAGTGGAATGGAGGCTAGAGGTGGTTGATCCTTCTTAAAAATGTTAGCTAAGTAGAGAGTCCTTCAGATAATGTAGTGTTTTCATAGTGGCAGAATATACAGTGGAGAATTAAAATGTTTAGTTACTCATGCATTTTTTTTCCCCCTCTTTACTGCCTTAAGAAATCAAGATCTGTCTTTGCCTGACATCTCTGTGTAGGACTAGGGGAAAGCTGCTGAATCAGGGTAGTCTTCTGCTATTGTAAGCAACTGCTCTGTATAATCCCAGCCATAGATGTCTTAAGCTACATGTGACAAAGTAGAATTTGTGCCCTTTCTTCTTGCCTCCTACCAAAATGTAACACTGCACCTATGGGGTTTTTTGGCCTCATTCTTACCCTTCTGTCTCTTCATAGTTGATAGTCTTGCCCTGTTGATGCGAGTCTTCTTTGCATCTCTGGCCATCTGAATGCACTTTTTCTGCCTCATTGACTTGCCACCTCATCTCAAAACACAGCAGAAAACGTACCATTTGTCTGTCCCTTAACTCTTTTCTGTACCTGCCGTTACTTATTTGCCTCTACAAGGTATTTTGGGATTTAGCATGGAGAGCGTGCTATAGCCAAGTGAAGTTGTGTTTTGCTACAGCTGCTGGAGTAGGTTCTTCTATGCCCTTAAAGAGCAAAGAGAAACAATGGATGCACTTCAGGTATTAAGTGGTCCAGCCCTTTCAGGCATAGCTCTTGTGCTAATTAAAATGTTAACAGTAACAAATCTCGTGAACCTGTTTCCTTTGGCTGTCATAGATGTCTTTGCTAACATCCCACACTTAGGTTGCATTGTAGTGACTTTGACTGCTTTGAAATCAAGGTAGACCACTTATTTGACTTTGATTACTCCAGTGGGACTTGCAGTCAGTACAGAGAAACGCTGGTGATGTCAAGCCTTGAGATGGAGCCTGTGTATCTGTCCTAACCTGCATGAGTCAAAGGCAAAATACACAGATGATGTCTGGGCAGAAGTCACAAAAGTGAGAATAGTTCCTGAACTGCTTACCTGGACACTAACTTCGGTGTAGACTACTGATTTGAGTGCTTTGAGTGACCAGAGAGAATTTGTGTGAGAGTCTCTGGGGCAGCCAGAATTCTCTCATATAGAATTTTCCCCTTCTTGATGCTCGTTCACAGTTGTCACACCAGCTCACTGCTTAACTGCCTCCAGCTACAGCCCACTGGCATGGTTCAAAAAACTGAGGTTGTTTATAAGCTGAGGAAAATATAAGCATCAGACTATCTCAGATTAATATTTGACAAGGAAGAGGGCTGAAAAGACCCAATAGTGCTGCTTGTAAATGCATGAAAGAAAGAGGCAGCCACCTTGACAAGAGATTTGGCTTCTTGCCAGGGAGCCACAAGGAAAGGAACCAGGACAAGCTGCATCCATTCACCTGAACATCGCTCAGCCATGGTTAGTTGTGTGATAGCTTTGTAATATAACACTTCAGTTGCCCGTGGTCTGCGAGCTGTCCTATTCAGAGCTTTAATTCTCAGAGGATGGGATTTTTGTTTCACCTTTATGGTTGGTGGTTACTTAAATACGGAGAGTTCTGCTTGTGAAAGAATGCTAGTCATGCCGAAAACTATGTATTGGAAATGGACAGTGATGCAGCAGGGGGAACCCTTAGAGGTGCCTTAGTTTTCTGCTCTCCTTAAAACAAAACCCTTTGATCTCCAAATGAAGCAACTAGCACAATAGTTCGTGTTGATAGATATCACTCAATCATCAAACAATCCACTCGGCTTCTGCAAAGAACATTAGTTCAGCAGCACTGGCAGACCGTCAATGGAAGTTAATTTTAATGGTAATTTGGGGCCTGGCTTATTTCTCTTTTAAAAGGCTTTTATACATGAAATAAATTTTTATTGCTAATTCATTTCATAATCATCTGGTGTGGGTTCATGCTAAATAGTGCAGTTCACACTAAACTTCCTTTTCTGGAATAGGGAGAAGCTATTGCCCTCTCCTAAATACTGATGGCTTGTGATTGTTTGTAGTTCAGAGATATGAACTGCAAGGCTAAGGAACCAAAGGTTAAACCAATGCAGGGGATATTTGTTTCTAATCTTGCACCAAGCTGCACTTCCTCTGATCAAGTAATTCATGACAGGAGACTGGGTCGTCCTGCCAAGACACACTATGGAGTCTCTAGCAGGACCGTGCGCAGACTTTTCCTGGTTCTTTCCTTCTGACTGATGAGAGCAGCATAGCCCTAACCCTAATGAAAGATACTCTCAAAACCTGCCATCATGCTGTCTTTTATGTGACGTGCAGTACAGCTCATGTGTGACTATCTTGTCTCCCTGCCTAGGACTATCTGACTGCATCTCCGATGCAGCGCAGCTATCTTGCAGGAATCTCACCATTCCTGCAAGTATGAGTGTATCCATTTTTGACAAGGCAACTCTAGTGATTATCCCTGTCCTTTCTAACAATAGGCTAAGGATCCAGCAGGAAACAACATTCTCCAGATAGAGATAGGTAACAGACTATATCTAGCATAGCTTAAAAAAAAAAAATAATCTCCTCTTAAAAATCTCCTATTAAGAGTATCTGTGGCGACAGGAGTTTGCTCATTTCCTATTAGAAGTGAGACTGGTATCCTTCAGCTATTGTGCACAAGGGCCACGTGGCATTACTCAAATTTACTTTATGGCATTAGGAGTAATAGTTGAGAGGAGATTATGCTCAGATGGGTGCTCAGGGCAGCATATTTGGGTCTCTGGTTCTGTAGTATCAGTGGTAAGAAGTTGTAGAGCTGTCTAGCGCTGAAATACTTCAAATGTTATATTACTGCCATGGGTCATGTGCAATCATTCGCAGTAACCCCCCTTATTGATTTTTGTACTTTGTGGCATGGAATCAGGGCTACGGAATGATCAAAACCTCAGACTTAATTTATCCTAATCAGACAAAAGGCATCTGATGTCAGTTTTAAGATTAAATCAGAGGAGCACGTTGGGGCTCAAAGAAGGCTGCAGAGGCAATCTGCAGCTTACATGACCGTTTACTACTTCCCTGTGTGACCTCAAGAGTCTACATATTCTTACTTCCTCTGGGGGTACAGGATGCTGAGTCTTCTAAACAACCAGGACTGTTTCAAACTCATTTTTCTGCCCTGGCATAATATGAATAATAAAATTACAGGCTTGTCCTCAAGGAAGAACTCTTGTGGGTAGGTGAGATGTACAGTTGAGCATAATGAGGTCATGTAGGTGGGCAAGATGTATGGTTGAGCATAATGAGACTGTTCTACCTGGTTATGTCTTTTCTTGGACCTTGAATATTAGTAATAAATATAGCTATTTTCTTTCACCGATTAAGTCCATCTCCCCATCCCAGTACAAAATGAGCTTGCTAGATGTGGCATTGGAAACATCCAGAAGCACTTCAAATTTTTACAAAATGGTAAAGGAATTGGGTCTGGGAAAGTTTTAATTTCATGATAGCACAGTGCCTGGCTTCATGGGGACCTAATCCAAGAGTGAGGCTCCTAGGCATTGCCACAGCACTGCTGAAATATAGTAAATGTCATCAAGTCTGTAGGAAATCTAAATAGAGAACAAAGGTATTTTCTCTTGCTCCTTCCTTTTAATGACAACAAGGGCTCTTAAATACTGTGGTCTATATGACATGGAGTGCTGCATATTTTTCTTTGAAGTAACTTATTTTCATGCAATTTCACAGCCGAGTCTTTCTCCCATAGCTGAAGGACTGTGGAGGAATGGATGAATACTGTTATTTCTCACTCCTTAAGGTGACTTGCTTATTTTCCTGTAGGAAAGATGTTTGCTGGAAGGTAGGAAATACTGCCTAGAAAATTCTGTTTTCTACCCTGCTGAGGGATTCTCCACTTCTGAGCCGCTTGCTCAGTCATTTTGGACAGATAATTATTAAACCTCTGGGATTCTATATTGCTGAGGTATCTTGTCTTTAATGTAATCCATTATGAACTGCTGACATCCAGTCTCACCCCTGTGCATGCTCCTGGCGAGGGCTTCTCTTTTGTGTGGATGAAGTCACATTCACGCAAGTTCAAGCTGCTCGGTTTCTGATATCCCAGGATTGGAGTATTTTACCAAAACTGCATGTCTGTACTGAGAAAGGTTATCCTTGTATCCTGCAGCTGCTGTGGATATCTTTAGAAAAGCTGTTTAATCCTTAAGGTGTAAAATCCACCACATCTTCAAATGAGTTATACAAAGATATAAGATGATGTTATTAATTTCAGAAATTGTGCTAGTTTGTCCTTTATTCCTCTCCCTTTTTCTTCTAGAGATCTGTGCTAATAGGTTTGGGTTTGTTTGTTTTCTTCTCCTTTTCTTTTCCTGTTGCACGGTTGTGTAGCTACAAGGAAGTGCTGTAACGCATCCTGTTAGCCATGTCAGCTTGGGTGCTCTGTTCTCTAGGCATGATCATGCTAATCAGTTGCCACAGGAAGCCATGTTAGCGTTTGTTTCTTTAGCTGATTCCAGCAATGAAAAACAAGTGTATTGTATGACAGTCTGGGGCATTGACTGTTCTGCCAGTGAGTCTGGCACTTGTCTACCCCCACTGCATTTCTACTGCAGTGTGGGACTAGCTTTTTACTTCTCCGTCCTAAGTCTCCTTGTCCTGGGAATGCTTCCCTGAACCTCAGCCATGTACCTGCCACCTTAATCTCTTGTTCCCTTTGAGTTAGGCCATACATAGAAAGATTTTTGCTGAAAGTGAATTGAATGTAGTTTCGTCACAAAGCTTGTACTGCAGTCTCTTCCTAGCGCTGCGTTTAGCTCTTACCCTGGTGGATGGAATCTCTGGGCAAGATCAGCTTGCAGCTATATCTCTTTACTATGATTTTTGTCCCAGTCGTTGTAATTAAACCTGATATTGAAGAACCCTAGGCGATAAGAATAAAACTAATGGTATATTTTCTTAAAGGTTTGGATATTTTCCAAAGAATGTGTTTTCCATTAAGTTGACATGTTCTGTTCGTACCCTTCATCAGAGTGGCTGATAGTCCAGTGAAGGCATGTTAAGAATCATCCTGGATCTTCTTCACCTGATCCTGCCGTCAGTGAACTGAAGCCTCATGCTTTGAGAGGCTGAACACAGTGCCTGACAAAATAAGAGGAAAGAAAATTAGGGGGGTACGTTAGCATCTGCCCAGTCCTTCTGCTAAGCCATGTTGTAATTTAGCGTAGGAAGAATTCCATATCGTAATAAGATGTTGGTCCCTAACTTGGGACAAGCAGTGATTACTTCTTATCCATGTTTTTATTGCCTTAATTTTTAATTGGGGGGGGGTGGGAATACAGATATGGTGTCTTTTAAATAACTTCGTTTATAGTTAATAGAATGATGGATTAAAGTTTGCAATGGGGATTGATTGCACTCTCCACAAGTTAGTATCCAAAGGCAGGAAACAGAAGGCCTGACTTTTTTTGGGGGGTTAGTATGCAACTTAATGCTGGGCAGCAATACTCTTTTGTAAACGCTCTGAGATATTATTAAGAAAGATACTGTGTAAGGTATTGTTAGAGTAGTAATTAGAATAGAAAGCAAAGTATTAATAGGAGGCAATGGTCTAAATAACATTTGGATTTAGAATTAATTTTACAGATAAAAATACGAGTCCAGAAGCACATAGGATGCCCAATCATAGAGTTAATAATTTCTAAAATCAAACATTACAGTTCAAGATTTATCTTTACATATTAAACAAAATGAGCAACTAGATGGGGAGGGAAGGTACAAAACAGAGGAACAGCAGAAGTCTTCCAGGGCACAGACTCTGTTCACTGTATTTGTACAGCGTTCTGCCTCAAGAGCATCTCTGTCCCATTGGGTGTTATCAGATGCTACTGAGACAGAGGCACTTACTACAGCTCAGACTAAGAGTAAAGACTGAAAGAAAATGAATCCTGAGCTGACAGTGTATGAGTAAATGCCTGTTTCCATAGCCCCTTCCCTCCAAATGTGAAGCAAGGATCAAAACTAGTGAAATTCCAATGTGGAGTTAAATGCTATTCTGTACCTTGCAAGTGGTGCTAGGAAGTGCTTTCTTTTCTGATCCCATGTATGGTGATAGGTCTTTTGGGATATGGTTGATCACTCCCCTTTTAGACGGAGGATCATAAAGCAGGTTGTTGAACAGTGAAGAGCTGAATAACATGTAGGGCAATAAGGGATTGTGCTGGCCTTTTGGGCATGGGGGTGGTGGGATGAGATGGACAGTGACAAATGTCTTCAGAGGTGCAATGCTTACCTTTTAGATAACGCTTGTTCCTGCTGTCAATAATTATATTAACTAATGGTGCTCTGTACATTTTGAATCATGTCTTTCAAGCTATGAATCCTTCTTGACAGGCAGCAGAAATATTTAGTCCAGCTTGCCCTGGCCAGAACATCTTACACTGCAGTGAGTAGGAGATTTTCGTACTGCAACCCTCTAATTTGATTTGACATTTTGGACAGAAAGATGCAAGAAGTGGTAGATTACTTTAACGAAATGACAGGACAATGTTATAGGCAAGGGAACATCATGTCACAACAGCCTCCCAAAGCAAAGCAATGTCTACCTCTCTCTGCCAAATAAATCCAAACCCAGCAGCAGCAGCAAAAGCCCAGTCTGCACTGACCCAGCAATAGACATGTCTCCTACATGAGAAATTCTCCTCCCACAATAGTCTTTTTAGACTGAAATATACACCAGCTCTGGGTCTAAGCAAAGATCACACGGTTTTGCAACAACATGTAACTTACTTTGGTATGCAAAAAAGTAATAGATGCTATTAGAGCTACTTGGTTTTCTCGACTATGTTTTGCTGCCTTGTTATGTAAGCCGGACTAGCTTCTGCTATTTTTTATTTTGCATTAGATAGCACATCTCACACGTGTCTTAAAAGAAAAGGAATGCCATGAATCTTAGTTAATATGCTTGGAGACTAGATGTCTTTGGGATTTGGCTAGAGCAACTTCATTCCCAGTTGAAGACCATGCTGGGAATAGGTATGCTGACTCCTAACTTTCCTGTAGCTGGCAGCTATTGGCATACCCTGGTTCTCCCAGTTTTGTATTGGGACTAAGCAAAAGGAAGGTTGGGGCTGGAGATAAGTTGGTCCCTTCTCAGTTTGTGGCCCCCTCTACAAGGGCATTTTTCCTTTCAATATTTTCAGCCGCTCTGGAACACGTTGCTCGTTTGGTGCAGAATGTCTGCAGTGATATTGAGATTATAGTCCAAATGTGTTGACTTAAGTATATCTGAGTGCAGCCAGAATTTGGTACTAGCACCAAAAATGAATTATTGTAGCATTTGAGAAGAGGTACTCGATGTCTAAGCCTTCTGGACACAAGGGCATATGATGGTATTGCAAAACTCATCACCAGATAAGTAAGGGCACAGTCCAGTCAATTGGAAAAATATTTTTTGATCACATCGACCAGCCTTTCCCATTTCAAATACATCTTCAAGAATCATTTCCTTCTGTAAGGGAGAAACCGCTTATGATTTCAGACAGATGCAGAGAGATTAACAATATCTGTGGTTCATAGGTTTTAGAATGACCAAATTGTGCTTCAGCTCATCTTGGATTTCACAGTACAGTTGTCTGATCTTCTTACTACCATCTTTATCATCTTCTCTCTTTCCTTATCATTGTGTCTTTCAGTTTATTTGACTATTGAAGACTACTTTTAAAATATCTACACAACATTTAATTTCTTAAGGCCTTTATTTAATTCAAGCTCTCATGTGCGATAGTAAGTCCGGTTACAATAGTGCAGCAAATGGCCTTGCAAGCAAAGGGCGGTCAGCTGTGAAATCTTTTGTTCCTCTGAATGCATACTCCTTTAAAAAGGAAGATGGAGCATCCTTGTAATTTAGTAATGGCAGCTCACCAGTTAATGAATAATTTGAACAAGAACAATCCAGGCAATGACTTCACAGGGAAAGCATCGTCAAACATGAAACTACTTCTTACTTCGGAGAGCCATTATATATACTGTCTTTACAATTTAGTGGTCTCTACTTGCCAGTAAACAGGCCCAAGGTTTATTTAAGGTAGTTTTAGTAGCTTTTCTGCATCAGGCTGCGTGATCTGAGTAGATATTCAGTTGACAGAGTTTAACGGGGCAAGAGACATTATGAACTTGCAGGGGAAACTCTGCTCGCTTAGGGATGATCTTGTCTGCTAGTTTTACACTGCACATAGATTTAATAATTTGTCTGGGAGATACTTCTTCGTCTATGAAGTGATGTCTTCAAAATGCCTTTCTTCCAGTCACACTACCCTAACAGTTATCTGAAATAATTAGAATGGGGACGGCATAAAAAAAGGCTAGTGAATCTTAGGGAATCCAGGAGATAAGGATGTACTTACTAAGAAAGGAATCTTTCCGCTAAAGAGACAATATGACCAAAGTCTACTGTTTGCATAGTTTTAAAGTCTCGATAAAGTCCTTGATAGGTAGAGATAGTCTGTCTTATCAGCAAAGGAGGTTACAAACTCAGTGCACAGTAGATTGAGAGAGCCGTTCATGGGCATAGCAGGGTGCACCCTTTCTTGTCTATCCATGCTGTAGTCATCTCATGGCAAAAAAACCCCCAGCCTTGCTGAAAAGCTGATGCTGGATTCCTTCCTTACTTCTTTCTTTGATAAGCTAGTTGTCTGCTGGTAGTTTTGGTTTTTTTTGGAACTGCAATCCTTTCAAATCTTGTGGTTTCTCAGTTACCTTTCGTTTAAAATGTGCAGAACGGGATCCATGCTTGTGGTGTTGTACTTCCCAAAATTTAAGGCAGGCTAATTCACCTTTTACATGTAACCATGTGAGATAAGAAACCACACCTTAACTTCAGCAAATAAGCAAAATACTTTTGGACTATGTGCCAGTCCTTAAGATAGGGGAAAAATATAGTTATTCTTCTAAAAATTGGTCTCTTCAGTTTGACTTCTGTGAATATACGATCCCTGCCAAGAACTTTATCCTTCTCTCTCCTTTTTCCTCACAACAGTTTATGTTCAAGTGAAAGCTGCGAAACTTCCATCCCACTGCTAAGCTCAGTTGAGGGACAAAACCTACATGAAAATAGTGTCATATAGATACATTGCACAGCCCACAGAAGTCACATTTAAGTGATGTTCTTAAGAGACTGCTGTAGGTGCTGGATGAGGCTGAGCCTGTAAGTGGGACCTACTGGGAGAATAGTTTGTGTTAGGTCTCAGCTTAAGTTCCTTAATGTGGCATGCAAAGCATCTTGGTGATTCTCAGTCATGTTGTGATTTTTGCTGTTTAAACACGTGGCTGAAGGGCTACAAGACAGCTAAGCGCTTTCTCCAGCTCAGCAATGTGTGGAGCTAGCTGTAAGCTAACAGTATGGAGACACAGAGAAGAGCTTATGTTCCTCTCACTTTAAGAAGTAAAGAGAAGTAAATGTCTACAGAAAGGCACATTTACATTGTAGAGCAGCATATAAAATAGCTTTCCAAGGTACAGAGATAGGCATCCTTAGACTTCACTGCATGTGATCACAGATCTTTAGCAGAATTAATGATACCA
This sequence comes from Chionis minor, assembly GCA_013398295.1. Taxonomy (NCBI): domain Eukaryota; kingdom Metazoa; phylum Chordata; class Aves; order Charadriiformes; family Chionidae; genus Chionis; species Chionis minor. The sequence continues at coordinate 117,769 of VZSF01010786.1, forward strand.
GTGGACCTATCCTTATTTTCTTCTTGGCAATCTGGGACCCTGCTTCCCAAACATCTTTTTGAAATAGGTTTCAAAGCTGGTTCAATAAATACCAAGCTTCACGGGAGTATCTTACAATGAGAATCAGAAGATGTACATTCATATAAAAGAAACCTGTCCATGGCATAGCCTTTGCTGTGCTTTTTCTTTGGCTTGACAGCAGTGCTGAGATAATGCTTTGTTCCATGAGATATTGGGTCATCAGTGAGGTTTTTACTGGTAATTGCTGTCTCAGCGACTTTCTATTGATCATTTAATTTCTGCCTCCAAACAAGTAGGAGCAAATATTTTTCAGCCCTTTTAACCTCTTTAACTTTTCATTCGTGTTCTGCTTCCCTCTCCCCTGTGGCCAGCCCAATGCAAATAGGTGGACAAAAAGATTAATAGAAGCAAGGAGATGCCTTCCTCCTCTCAAGTGCCCTGTGGCTTGGAGACTGTTATTAATAGCTGAAGTAAAAAAGTGTTTCATAACCATCTTCTTGCTCCAGCTTCCTTGCCAGCCCCCTTTCCTTGGTCCCTGGAGAGAAAGTGTGAGCTCATCACTTTCCAATGCAAATTCAGCTTTTGGTCTCATACTTGGATTCTTTTCTTATCATGGGTGGAATATTTATCTTCTGCCAGCTGGTTGCTTTAAGCAAGCTGCTATTTGCTGGGATATCCAGAGAGCATGTGTGGAACAGGCCTGGCAAAAGCTGTTCAGGCACTTGCATTTTTCCTATACTCTGAAAATGTTGCTGTCTGCTCAGTGCATTCACACATGTCTGCACCTCTATCTTTACTCACGCAGTGCTTGAAAAGAGAATTCAGATATTTCAGTGTGGAAACAGTAGTTGAAATTGAAGTGTAGGTGTTTCAGTCTGAAATATTTGGAAGTCCTTGTGTGGAATCTGGTCACCAGACAGACCACGCATGACAAAGCTGTTGTGTGCATCTGGACATCCATAAGCTTCATGGATTGCTTCCATTTCATGTGCACTTTGTATCTGCTTTTTTTCTGTATCTCTAGAGGTCTAATGGATCAGCACTGAAAGTGAACGGGCGGGTTTTCATCCCAGATGACCTGGGAAGAATAGTAATGGCATACTGTCATCTGTTACCCCATTTCTCTATGGATAGTACAGTATAGTACAGCATGTGGATCCCTTCAACCATCCCCCCGCTGTGTTTTCACTGGGTTTTTACAAGACTTCTTCACCAGCTGAGCATTGTCTAACAAGTTTTACTAAGCTATAGAGGCTCTGAGAGAACCTTTATTTGGAAATCGAGTGAGATGAACTGTAAAAGAAAAACGGGAGGAAAAAAGAACAGGAAGGTTCTGCTTGTCACTGTGAGAAAACCTTTGCTCACTTTCCTAATGAAAATCTTTAAGCTGTACATTCTGTTAATGTATTTGCTGGGTATGTGCCATTTCAGGGACAAAGTAATATTTATCTAATGAATGTCTCATCCTTTCAGTGGCTGCCAACTTGGGGAATACAAGTAAGCTTTTTCTTCAGGTAAAACAGGGGATGCTGTTATCTTCTGAGTATGTTTCACTGGAGTTCTGTGTTCATTATATTTTCTGGTGGTCAGTAAAGACATCTACATCTAAAAAGCAAGTTCAGGTGATATTGTAGAGTTCTGGCTATTGAAATATCCCTTTGCCACTGGCAGTCTCACAGGCTTTCTGTATTTAACACAACAGGGAAGATATAGGTGCCTAGTGTCCTTATAAGTACATTTATAGTAAGTACAGTTAGCAAATTGTTTTTTATTTTCATGCAGAAAATTGGTGCTGAAGCAAAAAGCTTGCAAGGGAGCAGAACCACTTGTGAAACTTGATCTAATATGACTAATGGCTTCAGTTGGAAAAAACACTATGAAATTAAGAAAAATGTCAGTGTTTTAGAATTATCAAAATACATTTTTCAGACTTTCAATTGAAATGTTTAAAATTATTTTTGAAAGGTGTCAAAATAAGTTACACATTAATACAGTTTTGAGGCTGTACAAAACTTTTCAGCTCATCTGAAATTTGGGGTTGTTTATTTATTTATTTCCCGGTTGTGTCAGTGTCCCCTCTCCTCCCCCCCCCCCAGTTTTTCAAGCTGGCCTTTGAGCCCAAACCCCAGACTATTTACCCACCTGTATTTGTGAGCATGGCTTGTGTGAGCATATCAGTGATGACTGCAGCTCTACAGAACCTGACTGCAGACCTGCCGTGGTGGCTGCTCTATATGCTTCTCTAAGTGTTGGAGATCAACCATCTAGGTAGATAAGGCATCCTTCCAGACAGCTTTCCTAGACCTATGGTCACCCAGGGCTGAATTTCCTTGGGCAGTCCTTACTAGGATGATTCTAACTGCACAGCATAGATTAGATCTACATTTGTAAGCTGTGTTACAACTGAGGTGGATTTGTAAGACACAATTGGTACTTAGGACCTAACTTTACTTTGTGTGTGTTTTCAGGGAGGGAATGTTACTTCAGACTGGCTCTGCTCATGCACTGTTAGTTGAATTCCCATTAGCTCATCTTCCAAATTTACCTTTATTTGTGAAGAATCTAGTTGGCATGGTCTTACAGCACCTGGTGTTAGGAATGAAAGCATGGTAACTAGAGGTGATTAGGAGGTCATTTTCAAAAGTGCCCTCCTGATAGATGCTAAGTGTTACCATAGACACATTGTCTCTCCCAATATGTGACCCTTGGGTCTCTCTGTGAATGGGGAAGGGGACTGTATCACATCCCCCTCTCTGTCTTTTACACGAACCTGCAAATGGTGGGTAGAAGCTGATAGTGCACCTCTCCTGACTGGTAGAGATAGCAGCTAGAGGCTAGCAACTTAGTCTTAAACCCAAAAGACTCAAACCCCAACCTGTCAACTGAAGGGAGGCACCAGCCCAATTTCCTCACAGCCCACAGAAAGCAACCACCAGTACCAGAAGTTGTTTCACTTCATCTGGGACAAGTAGCAGCAAGTCCTACTGGCAGACCAAGCTGAACCTCAGTTCACCATGATGTCAGAGCCAGACAGGAACAAATATGATCTCCTGTTCTAAAAATTTTGACCATGCTGCGGCTGAAAATCTATCTTGAGCTCCATTAATTAGAACATTGGCTTCTATTTATGCATATAAGCTAATGAATATTCATAAGACATGTTGATTAAGGTGGTGTTATTTGCATATTCTTCCTAGATTTTTAGACCTTTACCCTTAGGTATTCTAGTATTCAAGATATTCATGTGGCACCAAGGGAAATTCTGATTAGGTATTAGGGGAAAAGAATTTAGGATGAAGGTGGCCAAATGTTGGAACAGGCGCTCAAAGATGTTGTGCACCTCCATTCTTGGAGATGTCTAAAACATGACTGGACAAGGCCCCGAGCAATGTGACCTATATTTGAATTTCAATTTAACTTTGAAACTGTTCCTGCTTTGAGCAGAGGATTGGGCCAGTTGGCATCTAGAGGACGCTTCTAACATAAATGATTCTACAATTAATGCAGAAGAATAATGTCCCTACATTTTTGGCATTAACGTACTTATAGATGGGCACAAATATGTAACCAGTACTTTCATGGTTAGTATTACTGCAGAGGTAATGAAATAATCCTGTTAAGTGTGTTACAATACTTTCTAATGAAGTCTTTTCCTTCATTAAGAAGATAGTTACTCATCATGAGTTCATTAACTAATCAGCATATCTGATTGCAATTCTGTCATAGCAGCTGGTCAAGGCCTAATTTCTTCTCCTACCTTCCTCCAGGGTTTAGTTTGACCAGTTAATGCATGCTGAAACTGCAACAACACCCTTGCCTATATTAAGGTACCTCCAGATGCCTTCTGATGATTTATGTGAAATGATTTCAGAGACTGAGGACAGCACATACAGCTGCCGGTGATAATTCTTAAGTTGCACCAGCCTGGTTTGGAGGCTGCATAAAATGCTAGCACAATTTAACTATGAACTTTTCCAAGGGAGGCAAGGCTTCTAAGACATTAACATACATACATATATATATATATATATATATGCCAGATGCAATTGCTTTGTGTAAGCTGATCTTAGCCCTATGATTATAGCCCCTGGAAACCTTACTTATGGGAAGAAAAAAATGTAAACATTCTCTACCCTACAGATTTTCTGAAGATAACGTGAAAAAATTGGAGGCTAAATCACCAATCTACATCTTCTTTCTGCTTGATATGGATATAGTCACACAATGAAGGAACGTAACCAAACCATGGGATTAAGGCAATCTCTCATACAGAAGGTAGTTTCTTATAATGAGTAGCAAATCTATGTAGTGAGTGCAGTTTGCAAGCCAGAGGCTAAGATTCCTTTTACTAGGAAATGTTTGTGTAGTAATTCTCAAACAGATTTGTAAAAATTAGAGCTAGCACAAAGGGTGAATTTTGTGGAATAAATTGCTTGCTACAAGCAGTTCATCCAGAGGTATCTACAACACAAAAGAAAGAAAAGCTGCCTGGAGGTAGTAAAGGCTCAGAACATCCACATCAGTCTTTTCAGGGAAGCGCATCATATCAAAAGCCTTGGCAGGGAATGTAATAAAACAAATACTGGCTGTACAGCTGTATCCTTCTTCGAAATCAACGTACATACTACAGTAGAAGAATGGGTACCACCTGGTTTCAGATCTCGGCATGTTAAAGAAAGCAAGGTGACTGTCATGTCAGTGCTAGCTTGCTGTGAAGTCTGGAATGGCCATGCCACAGTTCATCCAGAGCAAGTGAGCTGCTAGTTCCCTGCATCTGCCTGAGATTCCCAATTGCTCTTACCCAAAGATTGCTACAAAGAGTCTTAAAGTGGGAGAAATTCTTGTGTGTAGCTGTGAGCCCTGCAGCTGCCAAAAGTAACTTGTTTGCAGGCATTGGGCTAATCTGTACCTGAACCTTGAGGATGGTTCTACAATCTGGAGCCCTCAAAGTTGTGGGGGGAAAAAGTGTGAAATCTTGTAGCCCTCATTGGCAAGAGGGGAGTATAATCAGATGGCCTGTGGAAGTTAACTCTTCTGTGTGCCATCTTGGGCTAGATCTAAAGTGACATTATGACACTTGCCTAACTGCTCTCACAGATTACCAGTTTCATAAAAGACCATCTGAAGGTCTGTTTTCTTTTGCCAGCTGTCAAATGAGTTGGTCTGTATTATGCAGAGGACTAAACTGTATGATTACAGTGACAGTGTAAGTTCCTGAAACTTGACAACCACCTGTGCAAAAGTCAAGCTGACCTCACAGGGCAAATGCCTCTGGACACTTCAGAGGTCCAGATTTTAGGACTAAGGTGACCAATACCCTGGTGGCATTCTAAAATTTCATTCTATTTCTTAAATTAACCATGGGTAAAGACTGTTTCTTGGAGCAGTTTGAAAGTGTTGAAATATTACATTTAAAGGGGGGCTAGGGAGGCTTGGTGGTGAAGAAAGACCCTAGCCCAGAAGTTCTGAAAAAAGTTGTCTGTTTACCCACCAGACAAATACAGTATGGATACCAGCAGTATGACCTTTCTTTTAATTTACCTCAACCCTGTTCAGCCTGGAGTGGGAGAATGGTTCAGTCTCCCCCTGTGTTACCAGACAGCCTTGGGCCTCTACTGGGGTGCTGTTTACAGCCCTAGTAATGCAGTGGGAGCTGAATTTCAGTAGCAGCTGAACTAACATCAGGATATTGGGATAGTTTTGAAAATTAAACAGAAAAGAATCACATAAGGTTTTTCAGGTGATATTCCTGCTATGGCACAGTTTAAGGGTTTCCCTTGTAATTGAAAGAAGAGGAAATATATAAAAATAAGGTGACAGTATGGAGCAATGCTCAACAGATGTGGGAGGCGAACTGAGCAGGTAAGGAGGCCAGTAAGAGGACTGGCATGTTTGATGCTGTGAATACTTAGCTGCTCTGGATGAAGCTGTCTCTAGTTCCCTTACCTCAGTTTTATTTGGCATCTGAACTTTGCTGGAACAGAGGGTTGCCAACCATAGAGTTACAGCTGCCAATTCCCCTCTGAGCATCTGTGTTTATGTAAGGATGGAATGGCAGAGTTTTGCTCTGCATGGTTCTAGTTGCATCTTCCTGCTGGTCCCTTTCCTAGCACTCTATTTGAAGATGTGAGCCACTTCTTTGTTTTTTTTTCTCCTTTCTCTCTCTCAAAGATTTTCAGCAAACATTTCCACTTTGATTGGAGGAACATAGAATATACTGCATCTGTCAGCGGAGCAGCCTTGTGATTGTTTTGTGTTCCTTGTGGACAGCTATAACACTTGCTATGGCAGCTGCATTGGTGAAAAAAACCCACTCACTGGTTTGCTCTATAAAAACTGTTCCCAGTTATTTAAGCAAAGTGCAGAGCTCAGCTGCAGTTGCACTTGGTCTTTCTAAGTTAGTGCTGAAGGCGGGAGATGCTCCATAAATTGCAGTTATGCTATTGAAGGTATGGAAGGGGAAATCTTGCTTCCCCTCCCACCCCAAAGCCTGGAGTAAGTGTAGCTATTAATTCATCTGAAAGTAAGGATTTCTTAGGATTTTTCGGAGAGGACTTTCCAGGAGAGCAGTAGTTCTGATCCTTGCTGCAGTTGCTGCCTCTGTTCTCCCAGGGGCCTTCAGGAACTGGATATTTGGGAGTCTTGAGCATCATTCTCTTCTGTGTGGGACAAGTGGGGAAACAACATGAAGTATTAAATTGTCACTGCTATAAATAAATCCTTTTCCTAATTTCTATTGGCAGGTCCAGGCAAATGAAAGCCTTTTTCTAAGTTTCAAAAGGTAGCTCTCACCTGTAGCTAGATATATACCAATGCAGTTGAATTAACTCAGCAGGGCCCCTCTTCAGCACCAGTGAGATCAGATTTAGATAAATAGCTGATGTTAAATGCCAACCAATCACAAAGCTTGTCAGTTTGGGTAATGAAAAGCTTGACGTTCCTACCTGCTTTTCTTGTCAGCAGTGGCCATGCAGATGGAGATGGCCCCGTGCTCTCTCCAGCAGTTGCTGCTGTTCTAGAGTCTGAAGTAATTGAAGCGCTGGAAGCTAGTAGAAGACAGCTCTGAAACACTCTGAACTACATTCTCCTCAGTGTATTAAACTCGGCATTCAGAGGAGAGTTTAATAGCCTAGAGCCAAAAGGGACCATTAGCTCATGTGGACTCACCTCTGGTATATCATAGACCATTACATTTTGCCCATTTATCCCTCTATTGAGCCCAGTAACTTGTATTAGACTGAAGTATTTTGAGCCCCGTAACAAAAAATTAATTGGGCTTACCCATTCTAGCAGTGAACCTATGCTTAATGCTTCAAAGAAAGGTGAAAATCCAGGAGCAGCACCCTTATCTGTCCGAGCTGGGATTCTCTTTCCCTGTTTAAGACAAGTAATGAGGACAATTTCCAGGTACAAGTGACTTCTCTGTACTCTGCTCAGCCCTGTTGAGTGCATGCAGTGGCCAGCCCTGATGTTTCAGAGACAAGTAGGGGAAAAAGGAGAGTGTATCTCCATGTACACTGAGGAGCGCTTTACCTTCTGATTCCTACAAACTCTTGGTTGGAATAACGGCTAGTAGCATGTTATTGAGAGGTGTGAACAGTGTTGACATATATTGTGTGATGGGGAAGGAGATCATCACGGAATTTACCATTAAAAATCTGCCTGTACTTCAGCTACCATTGAACCATTGCTGCTGCAGTTGTACTCTTAGTTCTAGACAGTCTTTAAACATGTACTTAAGTCTCATTAAAGCCATGAGTATGTAAGCATAAGGCCAAAATTATATATATGGTGAAGTGATGACCTGAATTCAGACCATAATCTCTCTGCTTTAGGCTTTGGTGATATAAGACAGTGAACAACTCACTGCATTATTACTAACTGTATTTGCTGTAAGAATAAAAAGTTTGATGGACCCGGCTAGAAATTAGCCTCTTTGGTGTAAAAAGAGGTGCCTTCTGTGATTACTTTAAGATGTTAAGCAAATGGAACAGGATTTTTCCTTCCTTCCTTCTGTACGCTTCTATTTTGAATCTTGGCTCTGTGTCCTTGCCTGCTATTTTACATAAATCTTTTCTCTGGGCAGGTATCTGATAAATTAGAGATTATTTCTGACAAATAAGCATTTTCCATTTTCATGCCAATGCTTCTGATCCATGAAAGCATCTGGAAAAAAAGGGGATAGGAAAACTCTATAAGAAGACCGGGTTGTGATTTGGAGCTTTTTTAAGGATCTTTGCACACTAGCTGTCTTTTTTTTAAATACTATTCTTGGTTTGAAACTTTAATTCTGGGCGTACATTTGGTGCCCAGATGGTGCAGACTCACACAGAAGCCCATCACGCTGTCAGGGCAGGCGGATACATATGTAAATATTTTGCCTTTTTCCCCTATAATATTTGGCTTTGTCTAATCTAATTGCTGTCAAAGGCAGAATGTGAAGAATGCTTAAGAGGAGCAAACAATGAGGACCTCAGATGTTTGTATTGCACTAACTTTGGAAGATGCTAGTAGACTATGACATAACTAATAATTTTGTTTCATGGGTTTTCTTATTTGTGCTGTGAATTCATGGTGTATCATCTAAGTCTATGCCAAGTAATATTGTACAACCGGAGGTAAAAACTTGTATTTCTAGTGGCATAAAAGCATATTTAACCCCTTAGAGCTGTAGATATAAGGCTAATGGCTCTGCCTTTTCAGTTCAGGCTGATAGTAAGTGTTCTGTACCTGCCTTTTGGTGTGTATCACTTGTTCTTATTTATATAATTCATCGCTTCATTTAATTTATTCTATTGAGTGCCTGTCTTAATGTATTTTTAATACATAAAGCATTTCCAGCACAGCTGCTTCTCTCACCAGTGGTAGCTAGTAGCAAACAGTGTGGCCAACCGCATTAAGGATGCCTATTTAGTTATTAAAGGCCCGATCCAAAATACCATACAACTAATGGAAAAATGACTTTCATGAGCTTTGAATCTGTCTGCTTAGTGAGAAGGTCTAATAAAGCCAGTGTTAGTTGAGGACGCTGGTAAAAGTGATGTAGGAAACCTTACTGTTTTTCATCAATGCAAGAATGGTTGCACTATCACAGGTTTCTGATCAGATGCAAAATTTGGCTAGGCTGTAATTCATGGAAAGCATCAGGCTATGCCAGACCCATTCCTCTAAGGACACTAACTATGCAGAGAGTTGCCAGGACATCAGGGCCTGGAGGTGTGATTATTGTAGAGGAAGGAAAGTTGGCTGTTAAAGGAGAATGCAATAATGTAACCAGAAGACAAACAGAAGCAGCACAGGTCACTTTTTTTCCATGGAACACAGATGAGATCATGACTACAAGGGAAAAAAAAAAATCCCATTTCAGCCATTCCAGTTGCCATCTGAGGTTCATTGTTCAGGGGCGCCAATAAATTCTGTTTCTGAGCCTGCTATGGAAGTGGTTGGGTACCTTCAAGAGACATACCATATGCCTGTCGCATATCCTTCTGCTTGTCTTCCTTCTGCCTCACAGCCAAGAAGTGCGTCAGGAAAATTTTCGCTATCTATATGTATTATTTTTACTGTGCTGTTTTTTATTGCTAAAGGAAAGATCAAAGATATTTGCTTTGCGCATCTCCTGGAGCGTAGGCATTGGACACATTACTGTGCGATAAGCTAAGACGTGAATTTACAGTTTCTACACAGTAAATGCTGGCATGACTGCTTCTAGCTCGTGGTCAGGGGAAAGAAATGATAGAAGGGGTGATCTGCCACATAGATATCTATATCTGTTGGTGAAAGCAGGCACTCTGGCGGCTACTGCATGTCCTTTGGTGTGTCATAAGTCTGGACATAAGCTGACCCTACAGGTAGCTTGTGCCTGTCTAAAGATAGCATTGGTTGTCACAGTAGACTGGTGGTAGAGATGGCTTTGCTCCTAGCCTTTGCTTTTGGTTGACAACCCATCTAGTCTACAGCTGGGAGGACACGTTGCATTCATTTAACAGCACTTTCTCTTCTGTCTTTTTTCCCTTCCCAGGAGCAATTGAGCGGTGCACGTACATCAAGTACCACTACTCCTCAGCGACCATTCCCAAGAACCTCACCTACAACATCACCAAGACAATCCGCCAGGATGAGTGGCATGCCTTGCGTAAGTGTTGCTGGCTTTCTTCTAGTTCTCCTCACGTGCGGACAAAGGAAGGTGCTCACTGATAAAAGAGAACGGAGGCTTTGACTGACAACCCGCTCAGAGCCCTCTTCTCACATACGGTTTGTCTTTGCAGCAGACTGATTGATTTGTTCTTAGAACCTACATCTCTGTTTCTGTTGCTGATTAGAAATTCTGCTGAGGCATGAAGAAGTGGCAATGGGGAAGAGCCATTCATATGCAGAGATTAACACTGAGTTAAATACAAAAATTAATAACAAAATCAATGCCCTATTTTTTTAATTCAGTAGAATGCTCTATACACAAGCGTGCTCTCATGCAGTTCATGCTGCTGCTGCTAAGTTTCCTGCTTCCAGCAGAATTCATTGCTGGCTTTTATTGTAGAATATGTTCTGCTGCCTGCAGCTTCTGGGTGAGTGTGGCATCACTCTCCTTTGAAGACCTAGAAAGAGAAATGCTGCGCTCCTTAAGGCACAGGGAAGGAGCTTAGCCCTTAGTGATAATTATAGCCAGTGGTCACCAACTTGTAACATTTGCTGAAGCAACAAGATCTGACAGGGATGGAATTGCCTTGAGATGTATTGGCTGGCCTTAAAGTTTTTCTCCTTCTCATCTTGGAGATGAAAAAGGGGTTTCACCGTTAAAATGGAAGAGGTAGGATTTCACAAGGAAGGATGCCACTGCAACTTGCTCTTGTTACTACGTAGTCATGGGGACTGATGAGTGTCCTGAGCTCCTCTGTATCAGTGGAAGCAGTTAGCAGCTCCTTGAAGATGGCAGGGGTTGAGGAATGCTGATTCTGATTGAAAACCTTGAAAGGTGGTAGTAAGCAGCTACTGTCCAAACTGTGTCAGCTTGAGAAATGTGTAAGACTTCTGGTGTTGCCAGGGCTCTCGGTCCCTGTTTCACTCCTGCCTTATGTGGCTGTTGCTTTGGGAAGGTCCTTTTAAACTTTGGGGAGGAGAATGTGTAATGATATAGTCAATTTCCTGCATTGGTAAAGGTCAGGCCTGGTTTGAGACTTGGTGCCTGGTTATATATATGCTTAATAAAGCATTATATATATAATATAATGCCTAATAAAGCATTAAAAAAGTTCTGCAGGGTCTTGCTAAACTCCATTTTTTTTTTTTTTTTGAAATATCAGTGTGGATAAATACACAGTTTTATTGTGACATGAAGAAGAAAAGGAATATTGAACTCATGCCTCTCAGAAGGTTGGTAAGATGCTGGTCCTGTAAAATACTGTGCTGTGTTCAATTGAAATCAGAAGATCAAGTGGTTCTGTTCTCTTCAGATTTTCTGCTGTCACCTGTCATCTCTGCTGGTGTCAGTTTTATGTTAACATTGCTCCTCTGTGAGCAAAAAGAAATGCACCCCCCACCCAAGACATCTTCTGTTAGGGTTCGTGGGGTAGTAGGAAGGGTGTTTGGTTTATGGTCTTGACTGCGTATGTGTGCTTTTGCCACTGCTGTGAGCAACAATGACTTTTCTGCATTTATCCACTGTGAATCTCACTAATTATTGTAGAAATTATTGTCTTAAAGAAGTTCATCTTTATTTTAGCAATTGCTCAGATAAAGGGCTATTCTGAAGCTGTATTTCTATTTTTTTCAGCTTAAATATAATTACTAATGTGGTTGGCCATGTTAGTCCCTTGGTGCATGCATCCTTTTGTAGGATCAGCAAGTTCCTGAGCCTGGTGTGTTGGCAGCTGATGTGAACCTTCAGTAGGGCATTCGTCAGTCTCCAAAGTGTCAGTATGGGCACACTGTGCTCATACATTTACATATCTGATTTGGTCTGAGGCACTTCTGGGGTGAGGCTGTTTGTTCCCTCCCTGGGGAGGGTACACCAAGTGTGTGGGTGTGCATGCATATTTCTGACCCAGATTTTCTTGCTAGTTCATGAGTCAGATAAGTGTAGGTAGATGTAGATAGAACTGAAGTTTGAATCTCCCTATCTAAAGACAGGAAAGGTAAGGTGCAGTTAGGTGCAACACTGGGTGTTTGGTACATAGGTTAGCCACTGGAGGATCTGGAGGTCACTACATTTGAGAACAAACTGAACCTATATGACTATTTCCTGTGTAGGAACAGCGATCTTGCTGTAAAACATCTGTTTTAAAAGACAAGGACAATAGCAATCTCTTCAAATTATGTTTTGGGAGGGATGTTCTCCCTTTAGAAAACATTTGCAATGGAGTAGCCATAAAAAGGAGTAAGACTTTAAAAAGTCAGAAAAGCCCCTTCAGAAAGTCCCTTGTAATTTTAGTCCCTGCCTTAGCAGCTGACCTCGTTCTGTACCTCTGGACTAGCTTCATCCACAGCACAGGTACTTCAGCTCACCACTCCTCATCCTGAGGCAGAATAGCATTTCCACTTCAACCTGGCCATTATTTTCCTCTGAACAATTCTCTATTCAGACTTTCTCTTTCGCTGAGTGTTGTGACAAACAGTGAAGGAGCAGGGCCTGGGCCTGTTGTTCCTTATACTCTTGCCGTGGGTAATTTCTCAGAATCTGTAGCATAAGATGGAAGAAAGAAAAAAAACCCCAATGAACAAACAAACAAACCCCACAAAAAACAAACACCAAAACCCCTATCTCCTGATGAAACTCTGGGGCAAAATGGTATCCTGGAGAATTTCAGGGGAACTGGAAAGGTGAAACCAGTGTCTGAATACACTACTAAAGAAAATGTCTTTTCCAGGCTGAAGCCACTGCTGTCATTTGCCATATCTGTATTTCAGTAGTAGTTATTTTGCTTCCCTGGTGCATGAGCAGCAAACCATGGGCCTGGGAAGGAAATGTATTGCTTTACCTGTGTAGTGGGTTGGGGGAGAAGAAGAGAGGGAGGGCTCCAGCCATGCTCAGTAGACTGGTTTTTTCAGACTGGCAGGCAGGACTGATGCTCCAGCAGTTTCTTTTGAATTGCAGGAGTGGGTGAGGGGCAATTAATTTGAGGCTGAGGACCCTGTGGCACCAGTCAGCACAGAAAGCAGATATTCCTCTAGCTGTGCTGTCAGCTGTGCTAGAAGAACCCAGGGGAGCAGCTGGACCTGGAGGAATGGTTGGAGCTGACTTTATAATTTTTGATTTTATCTTTTTTCATTCTATTTGACATTTTCAAGGTGGAACCTTTGCTCCAAATTGATTGCCTATGGCAGCATGAGCTGGGGAAATAGGACTTCACTTCTCTGCAATCACTTCCTCTCAACTATCTCTGGTTAAACAGGGATGGAGGGAAGGATGGTTGTAGTGTTGCCAGCTCTCACCTGTCAGGAGATAAATGTTCGTCTGATTAGACGAAACAAGTGTCTTATATGAGCTGGGAGGGGAAGGGAGAAAGGAAGAAAGTCCAACAACTTGAGCACGAGTAACTATCTCTTTACAGAAGATGCCAGTGTAATGATATGATTGAGTTGCATTTTGGCCCCAGTCTTGTGCAAAGAAACTTGGTCCATAGTTCTGTCTTCTGAAAGACTCCAGCAGCATCACTGATGCTTTTAGAAATGGAGGTATATATTAGAACAACAAAAAAAAAAAAATTACCAGTTGTATATTTATTCGCATATTCAGTTCCATGTGTTTTATGCTGTTCTCATAGGTTTACTTCCAGTATGCTATGCTTTGTGTGTTCACAAAGCATGGAGAAAATGATCATGGCAGCGGTTTGAGCTGTGGAATATGGTACAGACATTGGGCGGCATTTTCAGGTGATGGAGTAAGGACTCTAACTGGATACTTGTACTTTAGAGAAAGTTGACCTTAAAAAGGAGGCTCTGTTGATGCTAGTATTTCCCACCCCCACCACCTTGTCCCAAAAATGTCAGGAAACCATTATTTGGTATATTATGGCAAAGAAAGTGAAAGGCTCTGTTTGCTTTTAAAATGGTAGTACCACCAAGGCAATGAGAGGATGTGATATATTTAGTTTGGCATCTTTGAGGAACCAACAGTGCTGCTCTCTAAAGCCACTGTGAGGGGTAAGGCACTCAAAGCCCAGAGAGCATTTAGTCTACTGACTACTGGATTACTCCTTGGAGCAAACCAGAAACCTGTTGGGTTGATGCTGCTTAATACTATCAGAAGGGCTGTAGGAAGGTAATTCTTTTTTTTCTTTTTCTTATTTTTTTTTAAACAGACTATATACAGCCCAGGCTCTAAATTGGTCTGCTGCAGTCTTTAAAAAACAACTGTTTTGTAAAAAAGGGTAACCACAGCACAGAAGATAGATGCAGAGAGGAATTTCTAAGTATGCTTAAGATGGCTATCTGCATTTCCTTGTTTTGCTGGGAGAGTTAGGATTAGAAACTTATTTTTGACGAAGCCAAATAGTGCAGAAAAGGAAGATGCAGATAAGAGAGGGGATTGTCTTCATACTTTCTTAGAGTCTAGCATGATGATGTTTTATTTTTGCCTCTAGCCGCTTTTGTTTAGCCCTTATGCTTTCTTGCTCATTTTAACCTTTGAACATGTATTTGCTATGGGACTTCTTTGTGTATCCATTCGTTGGACAATTTCAACAAGAACAACTGTGGTGGTATTACAGGATTGTGGGTTATCCTGCTGTGGGCTCAAAATCTGCCTGGAGCCTTACAGGGCTGATGCTTGTGAGTCACCCTACAGTCTTCCTCGCTGTGGTCTTGGCAAAAGAAGGGTAAAAGGAGGCTTTTCCAGGGACATCTTCTCTTCAAGGCAGGTCAAGGAAGTATTGTGGCTTTAAAACACTGCAAACAGGCAAGTTGCTGATGTGTGTTCTTGAAGAGATTCTTTTTCTCTCAGAACAAGTTAAACCACTGCTTCTTCCCTTTCTCCTGCCTTGGTAGCTGAAATGTGACAAATGCTGCGTGGCGCCCAGAGCGTCTGTATGGCAGAGCTCCCAATGCCTTGTGCTATACTGCATGAAAGTCTCCACATCAGAGGAGAGATAAAAAATTCTTCCTTCTCTCCAAAAGCTTTTATTTTTCTGACTCACAGAGCCTATCATGCGAGGTAGATAGCTGGGTCTTTAAGTCTGTTATTTTTCCTTCCTCCCTCTGTATCACAAACCTGAATTTATACTGTGGATTAAATGCAGCCACAAAAGAGGGAATTTCTGTTTGTCTGTTCTTCTCCAGCTTGCCATTGCCACCTAGGCCTGTCTTCCACAGCAGCTGTGTTTTGTGTCCAGGAATATAGAGAGTGCTGCATCTGGGCAGAAAGTGGCTGGAATTGCTATGGAAACTGATCTTTTCCTGCACAACTTAGAAATTGTGTCACCAGACGGCTTTAGAGAGATCCAGTTCATAAATAGGTAGCTGACGCTTCCTGAGAAGTGTTTAGAATTTCCTGCTTTTTCTGGAAATACTTCTTGTCTGGCATTGTGGGGTCTCCTTTGCCTGTCTCCTACCCCCTTACTTATGCTGCGGCACCACAGGATGTGGGAATCTGGATTTTGAGCATTGGCATGGGGAGCTGCATTGTCAGGACAAGAGGAACCATAATGCCTTGTGTTAATTGTAATGATAACATTCATCTGTACTATGGAAAACTGCAGTAATCCTCTGTTTGTGGTGATCTGAAAGCCATTTGCATAAAAAATGAATTGTAAAGTCAAAAGTAATAGCCTGGCACATTCTGAGAGGAGCAAGTATTGGAGGAAATGAAGGATTTCTACAGGATGTAGAGAGTGGTAATATTTTAATTCATATGGCATCTATACTGAAGGCTGAATGGATTTTATTAGCCTTAATGGTCCAAACTTTGCAGGCGATTAAGGCTTCCTCATTTAGGCCAACAAAGCACTCAAATATCTCCTTATAACCAGTAAAACTACTGGGGGGGGGGAATAGGGGTTGGAAAAATCACCTTTTTGTGGAGGTCAGTTATGGTATTGATGGCAGTAGCAACAATTAACACTCTGGAAAAGACTATTATGTCTATACTTCTAATTTCTACGGGCTTCCCAAGCCTTCTCACTCCATGGAACAAGTTAGTGAGGCTTGCACAGAAGCTCAGTTGATAGCTTGACAATGCATTAGTAACACCAGTAGGCTCAGGGGCTTGACCCTGTCTGCTTTTATAAGCAACAATAAATATTTCATTGTTGTATCTGTATTAAGTGCTGACTCGAGAGAATTTTTGCTTTTGTTTTTTTCCTGGGTACTACTGAAAGCAGTGCTTGAAATAAGTAGGCAGCATCCCACTTCTCTTGCTCCTTTCTTCCACTCTCTCCCATACTCCCTTGGGTCTCCTTCCATTCCTATCTTCCTCTACAAGGAAATGCTGTTTCATTTTTAATTAGCTACCTTGACCCCCCAGATGGAGGTACACCCTGAAGTATGACACAGTTCTGCTGGTCAGTGCCATTTGGCTGACAATATGATGTCATTCTTTAATGCATCAGTTATTAAAGCAGCCCGGGCAGGCATCCTGGAGGTTAGTCAGGTGGCAGGTGCTCATATGCCTGGAGGTCTAGTGTTGTTGGATCTCCATCATATTCATCAGTCCCATAGCTAATGACCAGGTGGTAGTGACAGACCTTCTCATTTCCCTCTCTCTCTGCTGTAGGGTTTTCTTCATCTCCTGCTATTTCCAGCTAAGATACAAAAATGGTTTTTTTGGCATCAAAATCTAAGACCTATTTTGAAATCTGTAAGGTATTTTATTGCCTTCTGCTTGGCTTCATCTTAGGATCTGCTAATATGGCTGTGACCTTAATACTTAGAGTAGTGAATAGCTTTCCCAACTGCATACCACTTTTTATTTCCCATACTACCTTTGCTTCTTAGAAGAGCAGGGCAGGAGTAAGGGAGGAGGTCAGTAGACGTCCCAGTCCTGAGTTGATAGGGATGTCTGACTAGGAAAGACAGTCAAGATTTGGGAAGGGAGGAAATGAGGACAGAGAAAGGGGTGAAACTTCATGCTTGTGAGTTGGGAGAGGTAAGCCAAAGGATTATTGAACACTGAGACTGGGATAAGGGCTGGAATGGTGGACTGGAACAATTTTGGAGGGAAGATGTAAAAATGACCAATCTCTCTGTCTTTATGAGGTGGAGGAAGGCAGGGAAAGAACAGGGAAGGATCCCCTCCAAAGCCCTGCTCAAAGCGCACAGGTCAAGTGCACAAGTCAATGGCTTGCTGTGTATCTGCCATTTAACATACCTTTTTTTGCAGTTTGTTGTTTGTTTTAAAGTTAAGAACTTAAAATCAGATGAGCATTTTTAAGGTTGCAAACACAAGCATGTAAAGTCAGGAGATGACACAGTGTAGGCTGCATACTTGGCCTTAATTTATCTCCTCTGAGCACACTCATTATCAAGTCTCTAATTACTGTAATCACATACTGTGTTTTCCGCAGGACCCCTGCCTTGTTCCATACATTTGGGATATTCTGATTCTATTCAATGATGTCTTCAATGCTTGGTTTCTTTTTCCTTGCTTAATGTATGGTTGCTGGCCTCTTTATTGCCGAATACACAATTCCTGATCCAAAGACAGAGTTAATAGCTTCATGAGCTTTGTCACATTTCTAATTGTTGTACTGAAGCATGGCATGTAAAGATAAATATGTTAATATGTAATAACCTTTTGAGGTGGGCTATAATTTCCATTTTAGGCCTGGCAATCAGAATTAACTGTCTTGGGCTTTTTCGCGTGTCCAGTTGGAGATGATGAAGACTTGGGTTTTACAGTACTTAGCATTAAAATAGCCTTTGCGTGTTCAGATCACAGCTCCCATTGACTTTCAGAGCAACTGTAGGTGCTCCACACCTTGTAAATCAGACTTCAAATGATCACCCAATTCCCACTGGGTCAGAGTAAATCAGGAAAACATGGCTAGGGACCACCTCGAAAGAGATTTCTTAGACTAATTGATTTATCATCACCAAGGGCTTTTGGGGTATGTGTTGAAGAAAGTGCTTGTGTGAGGGGAGGAGGAGGTGAGGAGGAGGTGTGTGTCAGCTGACTGATCTCTGCTCCTACTGCTCTTAGCTACAGTGTCAGATGTATTCTCACCTTCCACACTGACCCTTTCAAAGGGTCACATTCTTGTATTTCCTAGCTTTGGCATGCTTGACTCAGCAGCCTTCATAATGTTTTGATTTTTTTTTTTGGTTTGCTTTTGGTTTTTGTTATAAATGCAGGCATTTGGAATTCACCTTGGCTTAGACAATGTTTTATGTTGTCTCCCACTGTTATATTGGAAAAAAGAAGACTTGTTTTTATCTTTGTAATTGCAAAGAATCTTACAGTATTTATAAGGCTGTTCTGAGGGTAGGAAAATTGAGAACAAACCCCCTCCAGCCTCACTGGTGATTTTTTGCAAAGGAGTTTTAGAGACGTTTTGCCTGTTGCATTGTGGAGATGTTGACAGGTAAAACATACCATCGCTAATCATTTCCAGTCATTCAGCCAGTCAAAATATAGCTTTATTAATATGCATACAGAGCGCTCTGTTTCCCTTCTCTCCCTCTTGAGAGACACAGAGGGGGAGAGATGGGCGTTTTTCTATGTCTCTTGGCTAATCAAGAATGATGCCTTGTGCATTCTTAGGGTGAGAACACAGGAAAGAACAAACAGGATGATCTAACGGGTCTCTTCCATCTGACTTCTATAATTTTTGATTTATATACCAATTTAATGCCTGGTTTATGATGATTTATATCCCAGCTTATTTATACCCCAGTCTGATGCCCCACCCCACACTGTTAGCAAGATGAAAGCCAGCCAGTTAAATATTTCAAGGTGATTACATGCCACACGCCACACATGGGGTTAGTAATGAGAAATAAGTGCTTCCTTGCTTCAGTGTGAGAAGAAAAACTTAAGCGGAACATTTTGGAAATAAGATTATTGTGATTTGTTCACAAAGCCACGCACCATCCACAAGGGAACATCACAGCAGCCAGCGTGAGATAGATGCCAACAAACTTTGAATCAAATGGCCTGGCTTTGACCCTGACAGAAGCTGCAGGCTGAAAGATGTAGGTGATTTTTATATGTTGATAGCTACTAGGCAGTGGTTGCCATTTTAATTACTGTTTTGCAGTGATGCTCTTTGTACACTGAATTACAGAACAAACCTGATCCTCACATACAACCAGGGCATCCTCCTACTTGCTACTTTGAAAAGGTCTAAAATGTGTGAATATTAATATGTGAAAACTCTAATGCAGCTTTACATTCCCAAATTCTTATATTGTTAACTGGGCCATGATGGTTTTGGACACATTGTCATAGCTGAATGTAATTCTTGTGCAGCAAGACTGGATGAAGCTGAAGGATTTGTCTTAGGACCCATCCCAAGACTCCTTAATTGGCTGGGTGAATCACAGTTTAGCTGTTCAATTATTCCCTGCCCACCTCCAGGAACTGATTGCACAGTTGGTGAGGGAATAGGAAATCAGGAATATAAATCAACTACAGGTATCTCCTATGGGACTTCAGAGTTCAGTCTCACAAATCTCATCTGGTTGCTCTGGATGTAGGTTATATTTAATGGAGCTAGAGCCTGTGTGTCCCTCTGCATCACTGGAATTATGACAGCTAATTTGAGTCTATCTGCCACTGGTCTGTGCAATTGATCAATATCTCTTTCATAAATACAAACTCTCTCTCATCTCTGCCTCCATCAGCTTTGTCTTTTCTGGCTTGCCCTTTGCATCCCTGTTTTGTTTGGGTTTTTTTCCCCCAAACTTGATTCTCACCTAGGTATTCTGAGAGAAGAAAATCGATGGAAGAATATCACTTACTGACCTAAGAGGGGCTTCTTTGCCATACACAACTAAGGCTGTAAATAATTCAGTAGGGTCTCTGTCTTTTCTTTCCTCCCATAAGGTTGGGTTTATTAAAATTTTATGGGAGGGGACATGGAGGTGGCTGAATTACTGGTTTTATCTGATACAATCTTTAGCAGTGCATTAGCTCGGTACTAGCTGCTCTTCACTCATCATAGGCACATACTAAATTGGTCTTCCTTGTAGAATCCATTCTGCACTGTGTTATAATCACATATTTGAGCATGATGTAATGACATTCCTTATAACTCAGTCTCATGCCTGATTGTGTGGCAATTGGGAGAAAACTGTTAAACTGCTAAGCCAAGGCTTAATATTTTTTCCAGTATTGGGAGAAAGTCAGTAGTGGCATGAATCCATATACACAAAGATCCTAATCAGAAGGGACTAATAGGCTGGGGACTAAGAGTTTGGTTCTGCTTATATACCAGAATAATAATTCTACTGAAACAAGAATAGATATTCTGAGATAAAAATAATATGAAATCAGCATCTGGGTGCAAAATGCTCAGATTTCAGGGGAAAAACAAGTGCGACTCGAGACTTTAGACTTTTTGATATTTCGGTGGAAATGAACAGATTCCACAACTGCACTTTTTTGTTAATGCTGCTGCTGACAGTGTGGTGCACCTTCCATCCTAGCATCTTGAAACACTTGGGCAATGGTTTTCACTCAATATCCTTCTGACTTAAACAGGGTGCTGAAGGAGGAATACAACCCAAGTACACCCATTTCATATGCAGAAAAAGAGTTACAGGGAAGTTAATTGACCTGCTAAATGTCATGCAGAGAGTGAGTGGGAAAGCCAGAAACAGAACTCAGGTCTTTGGACTCCCACTGCTGTAAGTGCTAGACAATGCTGCCTCCTGTAGTGCCAGAGATTATGCAGCATATCTCCTGAAAAGACCACTGCAAAATCCTATATCAAGGATAATGGGTTTTCTAAAGATATTAAAAAAAGGTAATAATTTATAAGTGAAAGCTTACTGGCCAAACCCAGAATCCATTACATACATTAGTGGTGATTTTTCTCTTAGAAATAATGGCAAAAGAACCTTAAAAGGCTGGTGGTGAATTAAGGTATGCAAAGTGGGGTTTCCTTAGCACCTGCTGAAAACCAGGCTCTCGGTGATATCTGAGAGTGAGCAAGTAGAATCAAAAATTGTTTCAAAATTATCTCCATTAGAATATGTGTAGGTGCTGTGGATTTTCTGCACATATGAATTGGACTCTAAACAAATGTCCTCACTGATTGTCATGACAACTGATATGCACAGCAGGAATAACATACTGGTACTCAGTTTTACCTGCAAGTAATCTTAACTGTCATTTTATTTGAAAAGTAATCAAATGAGTACATTTTGAGAGCTAATAATTATCAGTCTTATTACAGAGCCATCAAATAATGTGGAAGAAGACATGCACACTGAATGGAAAACTGTAGGCAAATAATTTTGAAATGGCCTTCCTGATGTGGTCTGGGAAGAACTTGTCCTGTATAACAAGTCCTCCTTGGTCAGCAGAGCCGCCACAGCCAGCTCTGCACCTCATTCCAAAACGGCACGGGTGAGGAACTGATTAATTGACAGGTATAGTCTTGCACCATGATTACTAGCTGTGAACCATTTACTACCAGGGTATATTAGAGCTACCTGTGATTTATTTATTATATATGTTCAACAAAAACCTAGATTGAACTGGTCTCCGGCTCATTTCAGGAGACTATAATCTCTCATGGAACTTGGCATACCAGGACCTATGTATTGACTATTTCTGGTGTATTTTATTGCTGTTTAGGTCTTTGTATGAAAGCAGGATTTTTATTCAGTAAATAAGCCTTGACTCTGATGCTTAACCCTTCACTGGAGCATTAGCTCTCTGTACTGACTTCAGCTGATGTAGTGGAAAAGTCTGTGATGACATCGCTTCCAGGGAGGACCAGATTTTTCTTGTGGAAGGAGTTGAGAATTTATTTAAGACACAAACAATTAATGCAAATGCGTTTTATAACAAGGAACAGAGCAGAGAAACGCAAAAATTACTTGATATGGCAATAGGATTAGCTTTTCAGAGTAGTCCTCCCAAAGATTTCCAGGAAGAATTTGGTGGCTCTCTGAAGAGCTGAATTGACAGCTCTGCTAGGTGGAGCTTTTTGATGGACCAAGGATAGCACAGGCAGGAGCACTTTGAAAATCTGTTCGGTTCATAGATAGTTTAGATCACCTGATATATCACCCTGGCCGCTAGTTCATAGGATTCTCTGATTAACGGTTCTGGCCTTGGCTTTCCACGGAAGGCATCCCCTATGCAAGTAAGAGAGCAGAGTTCCAGGGGTAAATGAATCCCCATTTTTATGGCAGTCGGATGACACCAAGTGCAATTTAAGGATATTCTTTTTTTATCACTGCTGGAGGAAACTCAGTATTTTACTAGCCAGAAAAGAGAGGCCATTTGTCATCATCTTATTGGATTCATGACGAGTGTTTGGCTGTCCTTTTCTCACAGAGCAGAAGAGTGGATCTGTTGCCGTACAAAAGCAATGCTTGGAGAAGGCATAATAGAAATTGTTGTAGGGACTAAGACCTAAAACAGTAGGTCTGGGAGGCCCCTAAACCTGGTGGTGTAGTCCCCAAAAGAGATGCATTAGCTGAAAGGGTTCCACCTGAGTGGGGGACCAGGGATAGCTAATCCCCAGGCAGCAATGGCATATAAGAATTGCAAACTTGGCTATGAAGTTGGCAGAAGGAGCTTCAGTCCAAGAGGATATAGGCAGGATGCTGATATGACCCAAGTTATCTGCAAGAGCTCTGCCCCACGCAGCAATCTCATCTTGATGGAGATGGGGGAACTAGTTTGGAGCAGAAAGCCACTTCTTTTGCAGCTGCCTTCATTTTCATGTTGATGGAAAGGGAAAGACATCTGATGGGTGGCTGTTCAGTGGCATGGTTGGCAGATGGAAGAACATTGCTGCTTTCCAAGTCTTTTATTCCTTTTCCTTTGTAAACACGAGCAGAGAAAACACTCCCAGGTATAGGAGCAGGAGTCTTACAGCACTGGAGACTGAGTGAAGAGAAGAACTCTTTGTATTATGACTGGGATGCTGTGGTGGTTTGTTGTGATTTTTTTTTTTCTTAATTCTTCTGAGGTTGCAATTGGATGAGCTTTTAGTGGTGCCTTTAACAATATGAATAAGGAAGCAAAAGTTATATGTGTAAACACCTGGGGAGAAGCTAAAAGAGAGAACAGACAATGATGGAAAAGCTGCTGGAGGAAATAAAAATGTGATGCCTAGGTGCTCTTCTGCTTCTAGAGAACCCCTCTCTTCTCTTCATTATGCAGCAGTATGGATGCATTAGATTCATGTGAAAATCAAATTTCTGACATCGCTGGCACTGCTGAGACAATAACCAGAAGCTGTTGACTTTCCTTTTGCAGTAAAGTCTGATAGTGAACGAGACTGGTGTGAGTTTGCCATCACTCACTCATTTTTTTTTTTTTAAATTTACTTCTCAGTCTGTGTGTGTCAAGCTCTTGGCACAACCCTGATAAGCAACAGAAAGGTTAAGCAAACAAAGCGAGCCTTTCCACAGATCAATAGAGATCAATCTCTTCATTTCGACTGAATGACAAAACAAAAACAGCAATTAAAAGTTTGATGCCGATAGCTAGCGGGCAGCTCCCAAAACCAAAGTACCGAGGGACACATGAGAGTTCTTGCCTGCACGTTATTTTTACTGACTCCATCAGAAGGATGTTAGCACAGACCTGAGGATCACACAACAGGTAGATGTGCCTTGAGGCATATGCGTGGAGGATCCTGGCCAAACTATTTGGCTAGGGCTAGGTTTGTTATTTTGCTATTTACCAGTGTTCCATGACACTGGCTGCAGTGCCATACAGCTTTAGGCGTATGTATGTCCTAGGCCACAGAATGCAGGGCAGAGCTGCAGGTGACATGAGGCTGGGACTATACTTCGGCGTAAGTCAACATCTGTAGTGTCATTTGTTACCAGATCACATGGACCTGTTGGAGTGAGTCCTGAGGAGGGCCATAAAGATGATCAGAGGGCTGAATCACCTCTCCTATGAAGACAGGCTGAGAGAGTTGGGGTTGTTCAGCCTGGAGAAGAGAAGGCTCCGGGGAGACCTTATAGCAGCCTTCTGGTACCCAAAAGAGGCCTAAAGGAAAGGTGGAGATGGACTTGATATCAGGGAGTGTAGTGATAGGATGAGGGGTAATGGTTTTAAACTGAAAGAGAGTAGATTTGGATTAGATGTTATGAACAAATTCTTTACTCTGGGAGTGGCGAGACACTGGAACAGGTTGTGTGGGGAAGCTGTGGCTGCCCCATGCCTGGAAGTGTTCAAGGCCAGGCTGGATGGGGCTTTGAGCAGCCTGGTCTAGCAGGAGGTGTCCATGCCCATGGCGGGGGGGTTGGAACTAGATGATCTTTAAGGTCCCTTCCAACCCAAACTATTCTATGATCACATGCAGCTGTCCAGTAACACAACACATCTGGTGCACTGACTTACATTAAAGTCTAGGAGTGGGATGATTAGTTCATTTAGTTGTCATTAGATCATTCAGTCAGCCATGTGGGACACAGCCATGCCAGTGCACTGAACCTCAACAAACCTTACAGGTATAGCTCAAAGGAAGCACGACTAGACAGTGTGTGAGATTCACTGGACTCGGTTTCCTGACCCAGTGCTGTGTACTGAAAGGCTTGCTCACTATTGCATTCAGGTATCAAAACATTGGTCTTGGTGAAGCAGTTTTAAAAGGTCTGTCAGTGCACAGCATTATTAAGAAAATAGTTGTCCTGGTAGGATCACTAGCTACTTAGAGCACCAAGTTATAAAAACACTATTTTAGGCACTAGTCTGGGGTGTATATACCCATCCTATAGCCACCTGCAAATGAACGTCTAGGATGGATAAACAACAGGTGGCACAGGAGAATAAGCAGCGTAAGTGGAATATTACTGCTAGAAAATATCAATAGCTCATGCTTGACTCTCTTCCTTTTATGAAGGAGTGGAAAACTGATTTTTCAGTTGTCCTGAATTCAATGTGTTGTTTTTGCTACAACGCTGGCATCATCAGTAAAAGTAAATGAGATGCAGTTGGATGTGACCGTTCTGGTGGGCCTCTGGTGTGAATGAACAGACAGTAGGAGCAGAACATTGGCTCCTGCAATCAGATGAGTTTTCTCTTTATTTGGGGTTATGTGTGTGTGGGAAGGCTGAAATAGCGTATTGCTTGTGGAAGCAAGAGACTTGACAGCACCGGCTAAAAGCAGGCATACTGCAGGCAAGTACTGGGCACTTTTCCCAGTTACAGCCACGCCACTGTGCTTAATCACAGTGTACAAACTGTTGTTCTAGCAAGAGTTGATCCCTTGTTGGTGTGGTCTCTTGTCTTCAGACAGCTTTGCTGCTGTGTATCGAGCCTTCCCCTGCAGTACTGCCCCGCTTTTCCCAAAGTGTAGCAGTATTGCAGCTGCAGCCATGCAGCTCGGTTCCCTGGGCTGCCACTCATGTCAGAACACGTGTTGCTTCAGTGTCCTGATCTCCTGGAGAAGGTTAGGTCCTGTAGACTAGCACCCATGTTTAACTCATGACCCAGTCTTTAGGTCCTTGGCTACATCCAGATGCTAATTTTGGGGCAGAGAGTGTCTGTGTGATGCATTCATATGCTCCTGATCATACAACGGTCTAGGAAGCACTTTAGCCCCTGACACAAGTGTGTTGCAACTAGGTCTGACAGACATGACCCTGATTACTTGTTGCACCAGTAGATTTCACTGGAAAGCAAGACCACTCTGGTCAGCTCCTATTCAGTGGAAAAGTGGGAGGAACAGCGTTGAGCATAGTCAGCGATTTTGGCTTTCTGTAAGCTGAAGGCGTGCAAGCTGCCTGAGGAGTGGGCTGAAGGTGCTGCTGTGGCACAGCCAGAGCGATGTGGAGGGGCCATGGGCCTGTCTCCAGACCAGGGGAGGGGAAGGCTGAGGCTCAAGAGCTGGCTGCATCCCTGCACTCCCCTCTTCCCCAGTGGTGCCCTTGTGTGGGTCCTTCTGGGGGTTTTACCAAACCGAAAGTCTGTGCCAGGGAGATGTACTGTTGCTGAGTGGAGGAGAACAAAAGAGCTGTGAAAAGGGAGGTCTAAAAGCTTATGGAACAACATCACGTGGAAACCACAGGTGGAGGAAATTTTTCACTGTAGCATCAAGTGAGTCAAAATCTTAGCACCTCAGTCAAGCAATAACAAGCCCTGAGTTGGCGAAGTTGCCCTCCTGTAAAGCCTTAGCCATCGTGGCTGTCCTGCTCTGCCAGAGCTACTTTGAGGTTGCTCAGAAACTATTACCTCTCCTCCCTCTTTTAGGGAAATAACAAGGGGTGGGCTGGGGAAAGGTGCCAGCAAGCACTGAAGGAAAGAGAGAATAGAGAAAATTTCATATTGAATGTATTCATCACCATCTATTCTAGGGTCAGTTGTTGTCGCTTTTTGTATTAAATGAGGTGTTATTTTTAGATTTCCAAATCCATACATGGAAATTATTCTCAAGTGTTCCAGCTTTCATCCTGTATTAAAAAAATCCCAACACCCCAATCTCTTCTTGATAGCACATTTATTACATTATTTTCATGTGATTTCTTTTATCCTTTCTTCCTGCTCCAAAAAAAATTGTCCCTTCTCGCTCCCTTGCCTTGGCTAATATTACTGGAGATGCAGTAAGAGAGAGCTATGTAATGTTTTCACTTGTTGCTTTACTGTTCTGTTAGAGTTATGGGGGAAGTGCTGGTGGGTTAAGAAGGGGCTTAGCTGGCAGCCCACCCACTTTCTCATGATTTTTCTTCAAAGAAGGGTCTCACAAAGAAGACTTGTTCTGTTGCAGATTTGCTGAGTTCAAAGCAAGTGCCCTACAGATACGACTCTGTGATTAATCCTAAGAAATGGCACATAAAGCTTATGCTATGCCACTGCTACTAATGTTAATGGGAGTCAGGCAGCTTACTTCTAGCACACTGCTTTAAAGAGTAATCATTTACCCAGAAAAGTTCTGAGTCAAGAGAAGTGACAGTCATTTATTACTTCTTTTGTAAATCCTTTTGTCTACGGTGCTGATATTGCTTTCCATCCATTTCTAAGTCATGACACTTTGGTTAGCCCTGGGCCTTGAAATGGGAAGGCACGATGGTCTTTTTTTCTCTGTCTTTGAACTCTTCGGTGCTAAGAACAGGTGCATATACTAGAATTCTAGGCTATATTTACAAAGGAGAGACAAAAACCTCATAAGCATATTTTACACCCTCTGTTCCACGTGCAAAATTAGTGACTGTAGAGAAAAATGTGACTTGGAGGCAGCCATCAGAAAGCACATGGAGAAAGCTGAGGCTTGATAGAAAGCACGGTTTTGACATCAGTGAGAGATTTTCTTATAAAAGCATGTGCTTTTTCAGAAGGAAATGAATTAGGGTACCTGATTTTGAGATGTCTGACATAAAGTATGCTTGAAATAACCTGATAGTCAGTGAGGAAGGGCTCAGCGTTCCTCAGCAGCCTAGGTAAGATCGTCAGTATCTGGCTATGGTTGTGTGCATCAATACCTCCTAGCATAGGCAGTTGGCCAATAAAGGTGTCCCTTTGGCAGATTTGGCTGTATTTGTTATTTCTGTGTTTCTTAAACGTGAGATTTCCGGTGATGCTGCTGCTTTCTCACTGGAGGAGAGAACTGTGGCTAGGAACCAACTCATGGAGAAAAGGCTGCATGCCGAATTGCGCCATAGTACTGGATATTTTTTGCTGCATGTGAAGTTTCCTCCATGCACAAAGTGGATGTTGATGTTCCAGAAGCAAAAGAACTATAATTCTAGGATAAAGTACCATACTGTGGTGATTTCCAAAAGCACTGGGACTACTTGGAATCCCAAATGACCCTGAAAGTCAAAGGCGACCCTTGGAAATCCCATATTTTGTTCCCAGAGTAGATGAAGCAGCAAAAAAGCTGATGGATGCAAACTGTCTTGCTGATCCTGGTGTGAACTGGCTTTGGGAGACATGTGGCAAATGGCAATTGAAGTTAAATGACCTCCTGAATACCAAGTTTCTCTCTCCAGATGAGTAGTCGTAATTACAGCTACATCTGTAGCTCGCATTGCAAAACTTGGGAGTCCTTTAGAAACACTATTTGAAATAATGATCTCGCAGCATGAGCTTGAGTATTGATTTGGGGGAGTGGGTCATTCATTAGGTAGAATTCCCTTTCCCTCCTACCTTCCGAACATTTTGAATTATGCTTCTTTGCTTTTTCTGCTTTTTTCCTTCTTCCCAAATGCATCAATTTTATATTCTTTCTCACTTTAAATTACCTAGTATCTATAGGCATATCCCTGTTGTTTCTGTGTGTATCTGTGGGATGATTTTCCAGTTGATTTCTCTTTTTGCCTGCTGTGTGTGGTTTTCTTTTTTTTTTTTTTTTGTAGCAATGAGGCTAGTGCTAGATACCCCTTGATAAGAGAATTTTCAGTTATTTGAACAATAGTATCTGAGATACTTGGGTTCATTTCCCTGCCTCTGCCTGTGGTGACAGTCAAAGGATAGAGAAGACACTGAGTTTTTTCCTTTGATCTAAGAGAGGTGAGTAGTGGCAAGCTGACTTCTCAGTAGGATCAATGGGTGAAGAGCTCTAGATAATTCTCAGTATGAACCATTTAAACTAACATCTAGAGCTGGGCAGGCAATGTTCAACTAAAAGCATGTCGTCCCTTTTCCATTTGCTTGCTGACATATCTCACAGAGGGATATGAGGGACAACCTGGAGTCTGGTGGGGGCCCTCAGTGGGGCTGTCAGAGGGTTCGGGAGCAACATTTGGTGGCAGCAGTTGCTGCATGGTATCAGCTCTTAGCAAGTGTAGAAGGACTAACAGACCTTAATATTGGGCTGTTCAATATACTTTTGTTCCCTTTCCTCATTTTCAATCCTAAACCAACCTCTTTCAGACCACCATGATTACTGGCACAGGCCTGTTTCAGATTTTGGAGTAGGTTAGTAATGTGAAATTCTGGTTAACTCCAAATGGAACATGATTATACTGCAGGCGAAGTCTCATTTATTCAGGCAACATAGGCTTTATTGTCTTGTTGAGTTCGCATGAATGTTTTGTGTGCCCTAGCAAGATGTTTGACAGTGTTGTCATCAAGTCATGCCTAGTTTCACTTTTATGAGAGCACATTAGAGAAATCTGGGATAATCCAGAATTTTTAGAAAAAAATGATTGCTTATTTTCAGAACTCCCTGTAGACCAAACACAGGAAAAACAACTCATATTTCAGGAGAAGACTGAGGATTGTAATTACACAAAATAGCATATACTTGCAATGCATTGAATTTTCAAATTTATATGTTTTAAAAGAAACCATACTTACCTGTTGTCCTGTCTCCAAACTGTAGCATGAACTAGTACTCCGCGTTTGGCTTTTTTTGATTATTTGCTTCTAATCCATAGCAATTAAAGAAACAAATGTATTTCTCTGTAACTCCCTAATGGGATTTAGAAGTTGCCATGCAAAAGTTGCAAGAGCCAGATTTTAAAAGCCTTTAAAAAGTCAGTGTGAATCCTTCCTATTGTGGTCAATATGTTTATTAAATTCTCATACTGCTTCCCATCAGCCCTGTTCCCGTGCTTTCAGCTGGCTTCATCATCTCGCTGACATTCGGGTATCGGAAATGGGTATTTTTTTACTGAACGTATTTCCCTAAGGGACACTGAGTCAGTGGTTCTTGTGAATTTCTCATACTACGTGGATGAAACATGCCTGTACCTTTCATCTTTGCTCTGTTTCCTTTATGTCCTCTCCATCCACGTCCATTTCCTCTGTAGAAGGGCAGACTAGCACTGTGCTAATAAGACTTGCAGCATGTAGGCTGGGGTGTTTTCCAGGAGACACTGTCAACGCATTTGCCCAGCATGAGCCCCTGATGTGTCTAGGAGGCAGCAGGGGCTACATGGTGGTGGCCGTGGCTGGGCAGTCATGGGCTTGCTCGCACCCGAGTTGAGAGAGGTGGCTTGAGCTTCTGCTTGCTTACCAGCCAAGCTCCAGAGGGCACCTATGACAGGTTTGTTCTTCAACAGTTTCATTACATGATCAGGTTTTGAGCAAGATCTAATGTTGCACCCAACATGATGTCAGCATCCTGCCCCCATCTCTACACTTTCAGCCTCAGGATCCAGCGGGCAGCAGTTTCTCTGCACGTGCTCCTGCCTGGGGCTGCTCAGGTCCTTCACACGCTGCTTTGGCAGCTCTCAGACTCTGACTGCACGGCTCTATCTTTAGAGCTGCAGAAAGTCCAGTACCGCAGTGTCACAACATCCTACAGAGCGGGTGATAGAGCAAGCCGTGATTTGAATTTGAATTTCTTGCAAATTATTTCTTGGTTAGGAAAATTTGTCTGAGTTCGTGAGCCTCAGTTTTAGAGGCACATTAACTGTAGAGTGAGCTTTTGACACATGCTTGCTGCAAAGTCTAACAACGAGGAGGTTATCTGCATGATGGAATTACTTTTTATAATCTTTTGATGTCATTTCCTTAACCTTGTGCTAGTTTTATCACAGGGATACCTTTTGTTACATTCTACTTAGAAAGAGAAGAAAATAACTAGTTAGTTATTATTCTAGTTGAATCACAGAATAAAATTCAGACACAGTTGTCACACAGTCCTAGTATCTGAGGAATATCAGCATTATGAACTGAATATTATTAGCATATTTATTAACAGTGCATAGAATTTATTTATTAACAGTAATGCACAGATAATTCATTCTTTATGTACTTGCACTTCTGTTTTGACGTAGTTAACATTGAAAAAGCTTGTATTTTTCACTTTACGTTAAAAATATTGATGATAAAGATTGAGTTAGTTTACTGTTACTGTGTGTTGTGTGTCACCTCACACTCCCTTAGGGACAAATTTAAGGCTTCGCTTTCTTAATATCCTTTAAGTACATGGCAAGGGGGATGTTCTCAGCTACTATTGATTATTGCTGTTTATTCTTGCAAATTTTAAAATCGCTGTACTAAATGTTTGATGTGAAATTTACATCAACTTGTAAATGCTGAAATCAACAAATAACTTTTCACCTTCATATTTTCAGTAATGAACATACACTCCCTAGTGCAAAACAAATAGCATGCACTGCACTTTATAAATTTACTTCACAAGACCAAATTATTTTCATAATTGCTGTGTATTATATTCACTGCTGGGATTAAGATATAATGGCACAAGCCACACAAATACCCCAGGTTCCAGCTGTGGCTGTTTACAAATAAACAAGCCTATTTTGGGCAGTAGCAGAGCCAAACTGATGGGTGTACGTGCTGATGCAGTATGTCTTTGGGAAGTCCTCAGCAGCAGCGAGCCAAGGGATCTCTGGTTGGAAAAAAATCTGCATGTTTCCCTCTCTGGGGAGAGAAGCAGCCGCCTCCCTCCTCTGGGACTGCATCCTGCTCTGTCCTAAATAGCCTGATATGTTTGACTGGCATTGTGGTTGCTCAGGATGCAGCACGATTCCCTTAATCGTTTATCAAGAACACCTTGGTGACGTCGTTCAATAAAAGCTGCACTAGGCTCTTGTCATGGATGCTTCCCCAGCATGGATGTGGCTGTCTTGAAAGCTCCATTTCCCAATTTAAACCCCTCCTTTGAGAGACATCGAAACAAGACACATGATGCATCATCCAAAGGGTGCAAGAGAAGTTTCTGTGGCTGATCTAACTTTGTGGTGGTTATTTCCCACTTTAGAGTCTTAAGTGGATTTTTAATATCTGGAGAGGGGAGGCACGCTTTCCGCTCTATTACAAAGAACATTGTCCATTTGAGAGAGACTGTCCCACAGATTTCACCCATAGGGGATGGTGAAAAGAGAGCATGTTTCAGGGAGCTGGGGGAATTTTGAGAGCTTTTCTCAGTCCTCCGCTGAGCTCACATGTAAGTTCTAATTTTCTGGGACCAGAATGTAT
This sequence comes from Chionis minor, assembly GCA_013398295.1. Classification (NCBI taxonomy): domain Eukaryota; kingdom Metazoa; phylum Chordata; class Aves; order Charadriiformes; family Chionidae; genus Chionis; species Chionis minor. The sequence continues at coordinate 149,750 of VZSF01010786.1, forward strand.
TTTGGATCTTTTAAAACATGTTGCTAAGTCTCACTTTCTAATGACTTGTTACAGTTGTCATATTAGACAGATTCAGCCTTGGAGAAAGCAGGAAAACCAGAATTGACTTGGACCATTTTATATAAAGTCACATTTGTCACAGGGAGCTGGAGTCATGCTGTGGATGGAAGGAGAGAGGGGTAGTACATATACACATTTGTGCCTGTTCACTACAGCCCTGCAGGGGACAGTTGGAAGTTTTCTTGGCTGGTCTGTTATCCTGGAGGAGAAAAGGAAGTGATATTTACTAGTCTTTGCACTGGGGAGCTCCTCAGCTGATTCTTGTTAATTTAATTATTGAGATTTTTGTTAACCCTTTGGTAAATGAAGACAGATCTTGTTTTATGTTAAAAATCCATGAAGAATACATAAGCATAAGAAACAACACCTCTTAGCCAGGGAGTGCCCAAGGGATTAATCTGTAGTCAGGGGTTTCTTCAGGACACTTGATTTAAACAGGCTGCTTGCACAAAATACCAAAGGTGTTTTATTTGGAATTAGTTAAGTGGCTAGAGATAAATTTAGAAGCGTAGCTCCTTATCCACAGACATCAGTTCAAGTTCAGAAGTGTGTGTGGGGGTTGTGTGTTCTTAAAGGCAGGCTGGCTGAGGCATTTTAGTCTATTCAGGCAGAAATTTTTAGCTACAGTCTCAGTGACTCTGGGCACGGGCTGATGCTGCCCCTGTCCCAGTGACAGGAATCTTACCATGTCTGAATAAACTTCTTCCATTTCCAGTCACCTTACGTTGCAATTGTCTAGCTTTCCTATTCTATAAGAATTTTACAGGACTACTTCCCCCTCTTTTTTTTTTTTTTTTTGTACTCCCTTTTTCATGCTACAAGTATTTGATTTCTCACAGGGCAGTGAGAGCAGAACTCTGCTGACTCTACTGACATCTAAGGATATTCACTTGGGGTTTTCTCCTTATAGTTCATGTCCCATTTCATCTCCAGAGGAGGGTTTTGTCTTTCCCACTGAACTTACCTAAGCTAGTCCACACAGAATGAGGCTGCCTTTCCTCCTGCATTTCTGCTGTATCGTGTCCTCTTGAGTCCTAAATATCCTCTAGTTTGAGGGATGACTGTCATACCATCAGGATTCTTAGTCTTTGGTCCCCAGTGCTCTGCTCATCACAGGACTGTGGTGCTGGTATTTTGTTGTTTTAATCGAGAACTGAAAATGCGCCAACTTTCCCTTCCATGTGATGTGATCATATGTGTTGAAGTGTAGATAATAAATCGGCCCTCCTAAGAGCACTGCAATCTTCAGTTTTCATTCCTGATAGAATTTGTCTCTTTCCAGTTACTCTTGCAAACTGTCTCCCATATATCTGTAACACACACGTACAGATGCATATATATAGGACTGAGGGCAAACCCATCGTGTTGCCTAGATGTCCCATGTGTGCAAGAGGTAAATATAAAGAAACATTTGGTTGTTATGCAGTTACCAATGCTAACTATGGATACTGTTATCTGCACTGAAAAACTGCGGAAGTCAATGCAACTGCGTAGTCTGAGAGCTTGATGGTATCTGTGGCTTTTGTCACATGTATGTTGACATCTTGCACGTTTTCTCTATGCCTTCTCAAGGTTTAATGCCCTTAAACGGGTGTCTTAACATTGGTATACAAATGCTGTCAGTGAGAATACAACATCCCTGAGTTACCCTGTGCTCAGACAGGAAGGGCAAGGGTCAGTCACATTGTTGAGAGGCAGGTGCTCTCCCTTCTCTTTCCATGAGCTCCCCAACCATTTCACACAGCTACCTATGGAGTGGGCACCTTGTAGCGGTCTCAGAAGAGATGCCAAGAGCTGAATCAATCAAGAGACTGTGCTGGTCTCAGTCTGGCAGGTAAGCTCCCTCCTGGTCACAGCTGAGATGAGTTCTTGTTCTTTTTAACTGTGCTTGCCAGCTGCTACTCTGTGAGCTGTTTCTGCTGTGTGAATAAACTGGGGACTTTGGTACGGCAAATTTTCACCCGCACTAAACTTCACAAACAGCAGTTACTTGACCGTGTTCTTTGGCATCATCCTATATGTTTTGCAGGTATTTATGCTGCTGGGAGAAGTCATCTTCATTTTGCTGGCTCTTGGGAGAACATATAATATATTATTTATAAGGAGAGAGAGGGACTGGGCTTGGGATAACTGCTTGAGATGAACCCCAGAAACAGGGGTTCTGAAGAGGGTTGCTGAGCCTTCCCCCGAAATGCAGAGAGCAGGCCTGAGCTGAACTTGGATTTAATTTTGAGGTTGTGCCCTCCTCTCTCCCAGCAGATTGCAGGAGGGAAGAGTGGCTTTTCTTTACACGGTGTTTTTGAGCAAGTTAGGAAATAGAACTAGAAATAAAATCTGAATGGTATATGAAAGATGTCTTGTGAAAATCGGATTTTTTTTCCGTATACCTTGGTTTTTGATCCTCTTAAAACACAATTTGACTAGTGAAAACACCCTTGGGCGTGTGGATGCCTGCTAGACCTGACCTGCTACAGCACTTAGATGTACACGTCTATTGGGCTGGATGGGATCCACCCAAGGGTGCTGAGGGAGCTGGTGGAAGTGCTCACCAAGGCACTTTCAATCATTTATCAGGAGTTCTGGCTAACTGGGGAGGTCCCAGTTGACTGGAAGTTAGCAAATGTGACACCCATCCACCAGAAGGGCTGGAAGGAGGATCCGGGGAACTACAGGCCTGTCAGTCTGACCTCAGGACCAGGGAAGATTATGGAGCAGACCATCCTGAGCGCCATTATGCAGCACATGCAGGACAAGCAGGTGACCAGGCCCAGTCAGCACGGGTTTATGAAAGGCAGGTCCTGCTTGACTAACTTGATGTCCTTCTATGACAAGGTGACCCGCTTGGTGTATGAGGGAAAAGCTGTAGATGTTGTCTACCTGGACTTTAGTAAAGCCTTCGATGCGGTTTCTCACAGCATTATCCTGAAGAAACTGGTTCATGGCTTGGATGGGTGTACTCTTCGCTGGGTCAAAAACTGGCTGGAAGGCTGGGCCCAAAGAGTGGTGGTGAATGGAGTTAAATCCAGTTGGCAGCTGGTCACAAGTGGTGTTCCCCAGGGCTCAGTATTGGGGCCAGTTCTGTTTAATATCTTTATCAACAACCTGGATGAGGGGATCAAGTGCACCCTCAGCAAGTTTGCAGATGACACCAAGTTGTGTGGGAGTGTTGACCTCCTTGAGGGTGGGATGGCCCTGCAGAGGGATCTGGACAGGCTGGATCGATGGGCTGAGGCCAATGGTATGAGGTTAAACAAGGCCAAGTGCCGGGTCCTGCACTGGGGTCACAACAACCCCATGCAGAGCTACAGACTTGGGGAGGAGTGGCTAGAAAGCTGCCTGGTGGAAAAGGACGTGGGGCTGTTGGTTGATAGTCAGCTGAATATGAGCCAGCAGTGTGCCCAGGTGGCCAACAGCATCCTGGCCTGTATCAGAAATAGTATGGCCAGCAGGACTAGGGAGGCGACTGTCTGCCTCTACTCGGCACTGGTGAGGCCCCACCTCGAATACTGTGTTCAGTTTTGGGCCCCTCACTGCAAGAAAGACATTGAGGTGCTGGATCGTGTCCAGAGAAGAGCAACAAAGCTGGTGAGGGGTCTAGAGCACAAATCCTGCGAGGAGCAGCTGAGGGAACTGGGGTTGTTTAGCCTGGACAAAAGGAGGCTGAGGGGAGGCCTTTCTCTCTACAGCTACCTGAAAGGAGGGTGTAGTGAGGTGGGGGTCAATCTCTTCTCCCAAGTAACAAGTGAGAGGAAATGGCCTCAAGTTGTGGCAGGGGAGGTTTAGACTGGATATTAGGAAAAATTTCTTCACTGAAAGGTTCATCAAACATTGGAGCCATCTGCCCAGGGAAGTGGGGGAATTACCATTCCTGGAGGTATTTAAAAGATGGGTAGGTGTGGTGCTGAGGGACATGGTTTAGTGGTGGTTTTGGCAGTGTTACATTGATGGCTGGACTCGATGTTCTTAAAGGTCTCTTCCAACCTAGGTGTTTCCATGCCGTGCATATTGGATTTGGCCCATGAGTACTTGTATGCAGGATACTGGAGCGGCTGCAGTTTTTGAGGTCTTTAAATTAAATTATGAGGAATCAGCAGAACTGAAGGAAGTACTTAAGAGCTAAAAGTGTCATGGCATGAAGGCATCATCCATATTTTCACGTGTTTGCAACTAGAAAGCATCTCATCTATCTGAAAGTTTTTGGCAGGTGTTCTGGTTAGTGCTGTTAAAAGACATGTGCAAGGAACTACATTAAAAAACAAATTATATGCCTCATTCAAGCCTATTCATTGTAAACTGCTTCTGGGCCCTTATAATAACATGAGAGATCCTTCTGTCTTTTCACCAGTCTCTGAAAACTGACACAGCTCACCAAACGTGGGGAGGAGGAGAGCAGCACAGTGTGGTCTTGTGCTGATCTGTAATCCCTGCCTCACTCCTTGCAAACTTTTTGAGGCCCAGGTTGTCTCGTGGGAGGTAGAAAGTTGCCTTTCATTTTTGCCGTTGTACAGATGAGGATGTTTGTTACTGACATGATCTTTGTAGAAAAGGTGCTTCCATTTTTGACACACATACTCTTTGATGGAGGATACCAGTTTCTGGTATGCTATCACTTCACTTTTAATTTCTTTATTGCCAGTAGATTTTTATTTTCTTTTTTTTGTCAGATAGGCTTTTTTGAACACAGAGATGAATTCTTTCCCACTGTGACTTTAATGCTTCCTGCTGTGATTTCACAGCCAAACCTAATTTACAGTTGTTGAATGTCAGTACGTACTTATAAAAGATACACAGAGAAAGAATGAGTGAGTGTGGAAATGATGAGCAGGGTGGTATTTTTGTGTTGAATTAGATGTGTTTTGAGGACTGTTGGAAGTGCATGTCTTCTAATGACGGCTTGTCTCTGTTGTCAACTGCAGACTGAGGATGCTAGTAACGCTTGGAAATTCTTACGGAGGAACTTGGGGCCTAGACAACCATACTATTTCTCTGGGTTTTCTTTTTTAAGGTGTGTACACCAGAAAGAGCAGTAGGATGTCGTCTTGTTTTTTATGTACACCTATTTTGTACAAAAACCCAACAACTCACAAACTCAGACAGGTTTGGAATTAAATGTGAGGGGTTGAAGACTGGTACTTCTCGCATCTTCCCAGGGTGTTTGAGACTCAAGGTACCTCAACAGGTCATAAAAATAATGAAAAGCTTTTACTATGTGATGCTTCTCTAAAGATTTGACATACGAATATTGCTCACAGGAGCAAGATGTCCATAGCACAGTTAAACAGGGCAAATACCTTTGCTAGCAGCTGAGCACAGAAAACAGGCATCACTGAATCTGCACAAACTACAGTACCTTCTTGGCTGAGATGTGTGTGGGAAAGTGTTTGCTTCAATGACTGTTTTTGACCTGTTTTGGGAATAAATAGGACTTATGCTTGTAGAACTTTCAGCCTGGCAACTTTCAGTAGCACTACATTAACAAGGAGAAGAAAATAATAATTAATAAATAGACTTGAATAGAAAAATTCTCCTGCCATAGCTTTTGAAATTCCATGTTTAAGCTGATTTTTTTGTGAAGTGCACCTCTAAGATTACCTTGTTTTAAACAAACCCTGTTGTTCATAAAAATCTCATACCAGGTTTTTGTTCCTCAGTTCCACGCAGCTCATTGGCAATGACATAGGGGATGAAAGAGCTGTAAAGGAGGAATCTGTAGGCAGACAAGTATCTGTGGAAAAAGCATCAATGTTCCCTATCTGCTCTGGTTTTCCTATTGAACTTACTTAATATATAATCCAACTACAAAAATCTTTTAAACAAACCTTTGTTCTGAAATACAGGATGGGTGTTTTTTGCTTTTTGCTGAAAGACACAAAGGAGAGTTACCAGAAAGAGATTGGCTAATAGTTACTTTGATGTGCAAGGCAGAACATGGTTCAGTTTCTTCATTTTTGTGTTAGTGTAGTAGAAAAAAACTTGCTTGCATGAATAAAACAAGTGGGTAGTATAACATGACATACAAGAGAAAACATGAACTGAAGCTGCTCGTTTAAATGCATCAAGTTATAACTGCTCCAAGTATGATTAATAAGCATGATTGGAGAATGTTTTTTCATTAAAAGTCCTGACAAAAAAAAATAAATGCTTGTTTTGAGGAGAATGTTGGCATTTCCCAGCAATTCTTTTATAGTGTTCAGGCAAAAACTTTTTGGGTCTTGATCTTTTATAACTACAAACTGCTAAAACCTCTCAAACTGCAGTCAGCTGCTGAAAAGTCTTTAGCATTTATTTCTCCAACAAAACCTGGTTGGTTTTTTTTTCAAGGAAAGTGAATGCTTTCCACATTGTTTTTTTGTCAAAAATCTAATTATCTATTTAAAAAGGTGTTTCAACAGAAAAAAATTGAGAATCTCTGATGAGTAATGTTGAGTTAAAAGGCTCCCGTTTTAAAACATAATAATTTTTTGACAGTACTTTCCAGCAAGTTGTAATGGCACATATAAACAACCAGATGCTCTCTACTGAGCTAGCAGAGGCTTGCATGGATTTTGTTTAGGACTAGTATTTTTATCTTTTCCTGAGATTTGTTTTTAAGATGGTGGAGATAGTACAGCACCAGCTTGAATCCAAGATCACGTGTGCGTTGTGTGATGGAGTATGATGGATCCCCCAAGCAATACCAATGCTATTTATTTCATATTTCACGTACAGCACAGTGAAAAACCCAGTGGGTGCATCATCTTGCACCTGGAGGCAGCAGAACTGTCTCCCTGTGACACACTGCATGCTCTAAAGAGCCCACTAACACACAGACCTGAGCTAGCCTGTGTCCTGTGCCTTCGATACCTCTACATGATGCTCCTCAGCATTTCTGTTTCTGGATTTAATGTGGAGATTCAGCTTGGGTCTCTCCATCCCTGGGATGGACTTAACCTTAAGTCTTCTCCTCCAGTTAGGTTGCTTCTAGATTGCCATCTATCAGGCCTGTCAGAACACTTAGATCTCTCTTCTAGGTCACCTCCTTGCCTTTCCTCAAGGGAATATAGCAAGCTATACCTCCCACTGAGCTTTCCTACACATATGCTAATAAGATGCTATTAGTGCCACCTTCTTCCCCAGAGAATTGGATGAAATGATGGTTTTGGGAAGCAGGGACTCCTGTCTTCTCTCCTGGCACTGACATTGCTCTTCCAGTGGCCCTTACCAGCTCAGTTGCTATCTCTGACTGAGCATCTGTAACGTTAAAATTGAAATGATAACACTTCCTTGCCTAGCAGGCTGGAAGTGAGAAGTAGTTGTAAGGATTAGTTACCTAAGGGCTATAGCGTGCCAAACACTATTAATAATGCAAAGCAAGAAATGTTCTGAAACAGAAGCAAAATTCTTGCTTTTTGCTTCAAATAAGAGATTTACCAGAACACTGTAAAGGCCCTGCTTTCCAAGTCAGGTGGATTAGCTGATGTCTTACGGCATTACAGGAGTACATGAACTAGCGGGAGAGTGGCAGGCCTTGAAGTGTCTCCTGCGACTGGGTCACTCCGCACTGTTCAGCACATCAGTGAATTGAGAGAAGATGACTCCTGCCCATGAAATGCACCTGCCGAAAGCTTCCCAGGTTGTTTTCTTAATTTAGCACATCAAGGTTTTGCTCAGATAATTCCTTATATCCTTCACTTCTAACAGTCTCTCCTAGAAGGGCCAGTGGAAGCATGAGGGAGGAAAAGACTTGTCTCTGTGTTGGTATAGCAGTGAGCGGAGATAAGAGGAGGGAAGGACAGCAAAGGACAGAGAAGAAGCCAGTGAGTATGTGGAGTGAGATAGAGGGGAAAGGAGAGCACAAAAAAGAGAGAAGGAGAGACAGTCAGTAGCAAAAGCTAAAAATAATCAGCGAAGGGAGTGAAAATTGGTTGTGAAGGATGGAATGTCAAAGTGCAGGAGAAGGCAAGGGAGAATGAGCCAGGGAATAAAGAGGAGAGGAAGAAAATGAGTTTATTATCTTTTTTATCTGACAGTATTGAAAGTGGTGTAAAACTTGCCTGATAGAGAGCTAGCAATTACCCTGCTCCATGCAAGCCTCTGCTTAAAAAGCAGTAAGGAAATCAATCTGATTTTTGATCAAAGAGAGACAGCCTTTGCTTTGCCATCACTTGTGTGCTGGAGCAGTTCCTGCTTCTCTGCTCGTTCTCCAGTCTCCAAGCTGAGCTGCTACCATGGCCATCATCTAAATGCTAGTATTACACAGTGCCTGGAGGGAGTCTCATCCATGCTGAAAGGAGCAACCTAGCAAGCATTGGAAACACTCCTAGGAAGCATGTAGGAGTGAGTTGCTTGATTAATTGTTTTTATTCGTTAACAAAGCTCAAAAACCTACATGCTGGACATCACATCTCTGTTTACAAAACATCTGGGAGGCATAAGGGGTTGGGTTCATGCCTCTAAGCTACTTCTTTCAACACTAACACCTGTGGAGGCTTGGGGGATTTCTATAGACAAAATCTCATTTTACTCTGATGCGCTGTTGCAGTCCCACTCCCTCTCATGCTCATTAACACTCTCTGCAAGAGGTAACCTGCGCTTCCATGTCCCTGCTGTAGGTATTGCAGTCATCCATGGTCCTTGTGTTTGCTGCTGCTCTAGGCAGGCAGTGCAGTACCAGGGGCCAACTCCACTCCCACCAAAGCCACTTGTGAATTGGAAGGGTGCAGCACGCAAGCTTCAACCAGGAAAAAAGCAGAGGAGATGAGTCTGTAGTCTGACAGGATTTATGGTAGCCCTAGAAGCTGCTCTGGGGCTATTGAATCTCTTTTACCCCAGAAGCTGCTTCCATTGGAGCTCGTTGTTTCCCTGGCACATTCCTTATGATGGGACTGGAAAGGCTTGATTCCTCTGCCACTCTGTCATGGTTTAGGCTGGTCTGGCACCGGGGAGTCCACCTTCGGCTCCTTTGTTTCTCTTCTGTGGCTCTAGCAAACCAGTGCAGCAGTTTGAGCATTCTGGAAGAGGTTCCCCCTTTCTCTTTTTACCATGGGACAGGCTTGGACCTTTGATGACTGAAGATAGCGGTATAGTAGTAGAAATATTTTCAAGGATGAAGAACTTCCATTTCTAAGTCTTTAGCTCACGTCCAGCCCAGAGGTAGTGGGTGTCAATCACTACCACTTCCTAATCTGGACAGATACGGTTGCTATCAGATCGTTGACATTTTAAACCATGCTGATAACATACCTTGCTGACATTCAGGATAGAAACTAGGGAAGCAGGAGCATAAAAAAAGAACAGCCTTCATAGAAAAAAGCTGGAAGGAGAGGCAGCGTGCAGGCTTGATTTAGTCTCGAGTTCCGGGTTTCATCACTGATGCCTGCTGAGGTGGCTGCATGCAAGCCATGTAACTGCAGCACCTCAGCTGTTACCTATAAAATTGGGATAAATACCGCTTCCCTGATTGATGATATAAATTATAAGGTACTTAAATACTATGTAAATGAAGGTCCTGTAAATAATGCAGACGTGTAGATGAGTGTAACTGGGGGAAGATGAGTGGAATGAAAAGTTCAACCTGAAGCAGAATTGCACTCTGCTGAGTGGATATATATGGGGAGTCCATAAACTGTACTTATTTTCTGAGTAGAGCTAGTCAATTACACATAAATCTCTAACGCTAAATCATTTTAAGTATTTATCTAGTTGGTTCAGTTTAATTTTCTTACATTTGAGGTATTAAGAAATATGTCCCTAAGAGTACGCCTTAGGTTCAAAACCTGTATTTTGATCTAGGCCTGCTTCAAAATTGTAGGGACTAAATTCTGCTGTCAGGCACGTAAGCTTAGATCTCTGGGATGTTGGTGAGAACTCAAACTGCAGAGGTAAATTTTCAGTAAATTTTCTACTTAGTATATTTTTCATAGTGGCACACTTTAAAAATAGCATTTAAAAAGACTCTTTCTTTTTTTTGGTTGAATGGAAACAGCGTGCAGTGATAATGCACTCATTTCTGCTGAGTGAACTCAAAGACTGAAGAACTTAAATACACCGTAGTTTCCAGGACTGCACCAACTTGAAGTTGAAGCTATGGCTCTGCTTACGAAGTGGATGGGTGGTGTGACAAGCCTTGTCCTGTGTTGAAGGGGGAGCGGTATGATCTCGAAGCCTGCCAGGCCTTGGCAAAAAAAGCTGCAGCTGTTCAACGTATTGCAGCAGACAGATCCTGGTTATAAACCTGCGAGAGATAAACATGATCTGTCATGTAGATGCAGTACATGAATTGTGACAGTGGGGAGCATCCTCTGTGAAAGCTTCTAGTGGCACACCAAGAAGAGATCCAAGTTTTGCCGCTTTCATGTTTCACTGCAGGACTTGCCATTTCGTTGAAAACTTCCCTGAAGGGAAGCTGGAAAAATCTAGCTATGAGTATAAAGGCAGAAGCAAGTGCTTAACCATAGGCAGTCCTTTATGAATGTGATCTGAGTATAATCTATGAGCAGCACCCAGATACTCTTGATAATGTTGTTTTAGGTATGATAGTTTCAGGATATAATTGCATCAAGTCTTGTAGGAAGACTGCTCCTCAGAGAAGGGCTTGTGTGCCTGACTGCATCTTGGTTTTCCCATTTCTATTAGTTGCTCTAACAGAAAGCCTTTTCCATTAAAATTTTCATTGCTCTCTTACTGCCACAGGCACTCAGAAAGTCCAAGGAACAGCAAGGATCTGTCCATACAACAGTAATACTTAGGTATGGACATAGCAGAAACCAAACTAGAATTGTGTTGGCATCTAAGGTTTTGGAAGTACAGGGAAATAGAGCTGTGCCTGCCAACTGTTCAAGAAGGAAAAAAACCAAACCAATAGAGGCAGGAGCACTGCTTTTTTTCCCCTGCAAGCAATGCAATCTTTAAAGAACAAAAATAAAAGAGTCAGTTTAATCCCAGTGGTAAATTGCTAGCATATTCTTCAGACTGATTTCTTACCTGCATTAGTATAATATGCAGTGATGGTAAAAATGCAGCACTTCAGACTGAATTTCGGATTATGGCTGGACAGCCAGAGAGAAAAGCTCTAAATAGCAGCTTTATGGGCACTAGTGAAATTCTGTCTCTTGAGTGTAAAGGGAGCTTTGAAACACCTGTATAGCTAACTGAAATAGCTAATGTGAAGTAGAGTCAGATTTTTGGCATGGAAATTAAGATTTCACTTTGCTTTTTATTTTTTGATTTGTGATTTTTTTCTCATATTTGTGAACTTTCTCAAGGGATATAAATAATGTTTCCATCCTTTGCCATTATGCTGCAGGGTACGTGTGGGATAGAGACACATTGTACAAGTGTCATTTAAAGTCTTTTTCTTACCCTTTGTTTCCAATAGGTGTAAAATTAACCTGGCTTTGGTGCATTATTGAAACACCTGCACAATGCTGGATGACGTTTTCTCTGCCCTGGGAATTGCTTTTTTTCAGTTAACAGATGCTCCCTCTGCTTGTTTTGAATCTGGAAAAGATAACACAAGGTAGGACCTACATTAACAGAGAAAATTACTCTTTCAGTGTTTCCTGGCAGCAGTTGTGGATCAGATACGCATGGACCTCCCCTCACAGATGTAGAGGTGATATTAAACTGAAGTCATGTAATACCAGTTAAACACGTATGTCAACTGGCTTCTGTTCAGTAACTTTTCTGAGTGTATTCCAGCATCTTTAAAAAAAAATAAATCTGACACTAAATAAGAAAAAAAACATTAGCCATTTCATCTTTTACAATGAGCTTTTATATATATCTATATCTATATCTATATCTATATATATCTTTTTTTCCCCCTTCAGGGTTACTAATGTGACCTAAAATGGTCAATGTTTTGTCTTTGATCCTTTGGACATAATGGTATGAAATGGTGCAAGTGAGACAACTTGCAGCCATGCAGAGCTTGAGACAAGAGTTTTGTGCCACTGGGAAGGGAAGTCACCCTCTTTTCCCAGTAGGACAAACTCTCTCCTACAGCTTTCAAAAGGTCTGAGTTAAGAGTTAACATATTTTTAGATATAGGAAAGCTATTTTTAAGTAATTTTTTTTGCGGTTTTAATGGCTCCCTCTGAGGCCTCTGTGGTTGGGGTTGTCGTAACTAAGGCACCTGGTGCTTAAGCTGAAAAAATGAGTAACACAGTCCTAGCGGCACTTTAAAAAGCTCTTTGTATTGTTCCAGAAATACCTTTTTAACATGTAACATATAAAGAATATGTGATAGTATAAAGTTTTGGAAGTAGGCTATGAAGTCTACTTGATACAGAATAGAGACACTGTGCAGTTCATGATTTTGTCACTTGAGAAGTGCTGTGATGTGCATATTCCTGCTGGTAGTGTGCTGTCTCCTGCCGACTTGTTCCTACCTCTATACCATCTCCTTAGTGGTGCCAGTGCAAAACTGTGGGTGTCTGTACAGCAAACTAGATCAGGGAGCTGATCCCCCTTCCTAAGGACCCAGACAGGGGGAAAATGCGTATTATTTTTTTTCCTTCTTCTGAACCAGTTTCCCAGTTCAGACTGCTACAGAGGGCCACAGCCCATGCTGTGTGCAATGGGGCAGTGGTGTGAGAGCAGGGGGAAGTGGCTTTGTGGCATCAGGGCAGGGCTGCTCATGCACGCTGGGCCTCTGAATCATTATCGTTCTGCCATATCTGCATGCTATTTTTCACTAAGATATATAATGAGATGAACAAGCGAGAAGATATGAAGTCCCACACCAGAACATGACAGTTTTAAATTAAATGAAATTTTGAGCCTGCATAATGGAACCACTTTCAGTAAAGGATTATAGCCGCTTATTCCTAGTAAACTGACACATTTACTTTCATCCCTACTGGCCAGTAGGACACACACAAAAAAATTCAGTTTAGCCTTCTGTGTACCCTCTGCCAGGCAGACAATAAATTCATTTAATCTTCTCCTTGAGGCTATGCCTGTTCCACATTTTCCTTTGTGTCTATTAAATATGAAGGGACATATTTACTTCAGGTGTTTTCCATTCCATATCCTCCAACCTTCACGAGAGGCAAAGCCACAAAGCCTGCTAGGGCAAGGCACTGCCCTCACTCCTCATGTCCTTCCTCTGTGACGTGAGCAAAAGGCTGGTTAAGGCTACTGAAGAGCCACACCATCCTATAGGTCTCACACATGCCCAGGTTGTTGGTAGCTAATTTGTGTCTTGTGGGTCACCAGGATAGTGTCCGAGTGAGACCACAGTGTAAGTCTGAACCCTACTTGGGACAAACTTCTGACAAAACCTGTGGATATTCCATACTGCTTGTTTTCTGTAGGAAGTAATCTGAACTATTTTTCTCTGGTGAGAGACACTGGAATAAGCTTCCACCTGACTTAACTACATAGTGTTCTCACTATAAAGCTTTGAAATAATTTCAGAAGTATGTATATATGTGTGTATATAGGCATTTTTGTACATACGCATATTTGTTAATATAGTATACATGTATGCTAATGTAAATGGCGGGGCAGTGTGTAATAAAAAATCAGATTGTGCTGTACATCCAGAAGAGGGTTTTATTTACTGTTGTACTCCATAGATTTTTAAGCTATTGCTGACAGCTGAAAGAGCTCACAGCCTCAGGTGATTTAGGCACCTTCTAAGACTGCTGTAATTTTTGGCAATCTTTGCCACCATCTTCATCCTCCCTTTGGTGATTTCACCACCACCACCACCCCCCCAGCTTTAATGAAAGTCATTACAGCCTTCTCTTCTCCCTCCTCTGGCTGCAACACTGATGAGGCTGAGAGGCTGTGTGGATTTCTTGTCTAATCTGTTGCTAACTGTTTGCACTCTTGAGGTACATGAGGCTTTGCATCTCTTCCCACCCCAAAATCCAGGGAATCCTTACCCTTGAAGCCTATTGTATGTGAGATCTGGTGTAGGGTTTTCTAGCTGGTAAGTTCAAGATCACATGGACACCCCTCACATGGTGTGTATGGGGATGTGGGTGTCTGAAGGGTGTCCTGTATGTATTGTGGTCATTCTGTCAGTTCCATTCCTACACTAATTTTGAGATTCTTGCATGCGCTCTCTCTCATCTCTGTCCCTTTTATAAAAGGGGCAAAAATTTATGGCTCATTAAGAGTTTGAAATTTTCTTTAGAAGGTCCTTCAAAATGTTAGTTTATGATTTTCCTTTTCAACCATACGCCAGTGCTGCCGTTATTTCATATTTAATGTTTATTGTTTTTTCAAGCTTCTTCAAATCTGAATGACATAGATCTTGACTGATCACTGTTTTACTAGCATCTACCTAGGAAAGATTATGTAGGCATGTGCGAGAAGGGGATGAAATGTGGGCACATAGTTCATGTTCTTTGTCATTTTCTGACAAATTGATAGCCTAGTGCCAGATAACTGAAGAAAAATTTTTCTGCTTTTCAGGCTTTGCCATCCACCTTCACAGAACTTCAGTTAATGTTACCTGCACTCCTTCACAGGGAGGTCTGCTGACCCACAAGAGATAAAGCTAGAAGGGTTAGTGCTGAATGGGCAGGTGTATTTTCTCAGAAGCAGAACTGGGCATTGTGCAGGCAGTAAAAGCCTGTGAGGCTCTTGCCTTAGGTGCAGTAATGAGCTCCATTTGCTAGTTGTGAGATCCAGAATTCAGATTTCTGTATAAAAGTGAAATGAAATCTCTAGGGCTGTGTTAATTTGGGATTTAGTACCATCCCAGTAGGTTAAAACAACTGAGCATAACCAAAGCATATGTGCAAGCCTGGTTCCCGTGCACCCGTTCATCCAGCATTGATCTTGAGGGGGGGAAAGTAGTTCCAGAAAGTCTTTGGGATCACCACTGTATCCTAAAAGTACTTTTTATTGAATGAAATTTAATAAGATGTACAAGGCTGCTTCCTTATGCTTTTGTATAGCTCCCTTTCTATGTACTGATGAGATATTTATATGCAAGGGCTTTGTTCCCTGTATGCTGCTGGTTTATGCTAACTCTCTGGATCTTTGCAATCTCAGATAAGGAAGGTGCTGGTCTGAAAAGGCTTCTGCACAGTATGGGTGCAGTCCTATGGCTTTGGATTTTGCACGTGTTCCTGGGCTGTAAACAGAGATTAGAGACAGTTTTAATGCACTGCAGTACAAAGTCCGTTTTATGGCAGGTGGGCAGTGAGCAGAGCGTTGCTTACTCTGGGATAAATACAGCCTGCCCTATGCCGTCAGATATTTCTACCTTGTGTCGCTGCGTGAATTCGTGTCATAGGTCCTGCTCTGTCTGCGATCTCTGTGTGAAATGGAAGGCTACGTTTGCTTGGGTGTGTGCCTGGTGAGCTGTCTGAACAAGGGGGAACGAGACCTTTTTGAAACCAGCCATCTCCACAGCTTGGTACCGCTGCTCATGGCAATGTCAGTGGGTTTACCTACACTGACATTTTGCTCACAGTCCTGGATGTTACTTCTTCTGCCCCAGCACAACTGCAGTGTGATGAGCTCCATTTTGACATTTGTTTATTAAGCTTTAGACTGGCTTTTTACCTAGCATGAGTCATTCAAAAGTACCACGAGATGGCACTGCACTAGCTCTGCTGCAGGCAGTGAGCAGAAACCTCTTCTGAAGGAAAACTCAGTGCACTTCACTCACGAGGTAGTGGGTTTGATAGACCTTCCCAGCCCATGCCCACACTATTACTGCTTCAGAGCCAAGTGAAAGACTATCTTCTTGCTTCCCCTGGAAGCTGGTAATGAATCAAGCAAGGCTTGTTGTGCCAGGTTGTTCTGCTGGGGTACAGGTGGAGGGGATGGGAGGGTTTGCAGAGGGAAATTGAGAGGTGGCAAAGGTTTCTTTAAATATCGGTTCATTGTACTGCCAGGCCACCACACTGTGCTGGCTAGAGCTAGAGAGGAGGTGCTCCCTTCCCCATGCACTTTGTTTCTTCTGAGGCTGCCCCAGCAGCTTATAGGCAGTGTCTTCTCAACAGATATTTTGTCTTGGAAAGTTGTCTGCAGTCCCCTTTTGAAGGGGCTTTGTGCTCTCTTCATTGTGTGCTTGTGACTCTTCAACGATGACTTGGGTTGTTTTCTCCTTCCCTGTCCCTTTCTGACTGGCATCTTTAATTGCTCCCTGTCTCTTCCAGTGTCCTTGCTGCTTCTGGTATTAATTGATTTCACTTTACAGTCCCCTTAGCAGGAACCATAACAAGGAGTCCCAGAGTAGCTTTTGAACCATGTTCTTTTGCTTGACAGCACAGGGATTCAGTCTTTGTCTGATTCCCAGGCAAAGCCGACTTTGCCAGTGAAGCAACCTGGGGACAATGCCCATTGCTGAATACAACTTTGGAGCACCACAAGCATAACAGCAGAGCAGGGAGATGACCAAGTGCTGCCTGCCTGCTCTGCCATGTGTGCGCCCTGCCATGCCATCTGTTAGCATTACCGAGGGCTAATCTGTTAAATTTTCAGGCCACCTAATGGTGTGACTGTATTAGTTCTGGGAAATGTAGGTCCCTTGATTTTTAGTACAGGTCAACTCATTTTTGCTGTTCTGAAACAAGTTTAAAGCTAAGAACTGACTTCCAGGTTCCTGGGGAACAAAAAGTTGAATTTGGGCTCACCTATACTCCTTTGTGAGGTTAACAGCATTTTCTTCATTTCCTGCAAAGGATGCAAAGGTTGAGGTACAAATGTTAGATGTGAGGTACAAATGTTAGATGCACAGGGGCATCCAGAGAACTAGTACTGAAACTGTGAATCCTGTTTGGTCTTGTGCTCAGTCCTTTAAGAGGTGTATCCCTTTAAGGTATATGTTACCCGTATTAAAAAATGACCTGCACATACTCCACAGGTGTTCACTGGTAAAAGCACTGACACAGGAAGTAGGATTGCTACACTCATACTCTAAATTCACTAGATAACTCCCCTTTCTATTATCCCTTTTTTCTCTTTTTCCTCTTCCTCTCCTGTGTTCCATCTCTCCATCTCTTTATGGTTCTTTCGTCTTTCCACACCTGTTTCAAGTCTTATTCCCTCTTCTTCTTTGGTTTCCTTCTCCTCTTTCAGTACTTTTTTCTCCCTTCCTGGAGATGGAGATTCCTGGGCCATGGGAGCATCTCCCAGAATGGCTCGATTTGCAAGCAGCTGCTTTCTCTCATTTTTCCACCCCCTTTCCTCATTTTGGGAATAGCAGCATGGACAGAAGTCCGAACCTTCAGCAGGGAAAAGTAGCAGACAGGGCTCAATCTGCCACATGTATGCTTTAGAAGAAAGCCGGGGGAACAGGCTGCAGTGAAAGGGAAGGTACAGATGTCATTTTTCACTGCTGGTCTTTTGCTTTGAGGGTCAGAAGGAAGGAAGAGTGTTAAATCCCCCATTTTTTCACTTAGCCTCTCTCTGCTCACCCAACTTTGGGTAGGCTGGGTCCAGGTAGCCGAGCTGGTACATTGTTAATAGTTACCGTGTCCACAGGCTGCGCCCCCCAGTCTGTGTTTTTGCTTCCTGTACTGTGATTTTTAAGCCACTGCATTCTGCTTCCCTTTGAGGACCAACAGAGTGTTTCTGTCATACTTTGTGACCTGGGCTTTAAAGGCTGTAGGAGGCTTTTCTCCTCAATGAAGTCAACTGCAGAAAACAGAAAGGCAGAGGAACCAAGTGGGAAGGGATTGGGAAGGGGTTTGTCTGGCTTAGAAATGGGTTGTGGGCCCTCCCAAGCGTGCACCTTCCAGACCTGCTGAGAGCCTTCTAAACCCATTGCACTTCCTTTCAGACTTCTCTGTTTTAAATAAAGGCAGGGTAAGGTGGGAACCTCTCCCAGTTTACATGAACTCCTAGAATGAAATTTTTTTGTTTGTTTGTTTTACAGGCATTTTCTTAAAAACATCCAGGGACAGTAGATTTTGCAGAGTAGCAGTGTAACTAACCTTGTAGACTTCCTCTTGGATTTTTCAACCACTGTGCCTTTGCACTCTCAAGTTGGCTTCTGCATCCCTCAGCAAAAGGATGTGTGTCAAAGAAGTCCTTTTAACAGCTCTAACTTTTTCATGCTGGAAAAAAAGTGCAACCTTCCTAAGGTTAGTGGCTTTAGCTAAGGAGAGAATGGCCTCCCAAACAGTGAAGGAAAACTTGTGATGAACATACTACATGGTTCTCTTTGCCTCATTCCTTAGATGTAATTTCACCATCAGTGGGAATGTTTTTCTCTGGGGTACATTTGCAGAGAATACCAATAGTTAGCACTTACATTGCCAAGGCAGTTTGCAAACATTAATTAAAAAGTCCCAATGAAGAAGAGAAGCAAAAACTGTATTTTGGAGCTGAGGAAACTGAGTCACATATAGTTCAGACGTTTTGTGCAATCTCGTAAAAGGGATCAATTGTAGAGCTAGAAGAAGAAGCAGTTAAAAGCTAATGTGACTGCAGGGCTGATTCCAGCTCCTCTGTGATCATGACAAGATGAGAGTTGGTACCTAGCTTCCAGCTCTGGAATATGGCACTTGATATTTTCTGTCATGCCACACAAAATACTTGGAGGAGCTTCTGGAAAAGTTGGCTGTCTTCTTTCTATCCTTTCTTGTTTTTTCATTTCTCACAGCAAGCTCTGTCTGCCTACATATTTGTTTCTCTAGGAGCAATTGCTTCACAACACTATTTGGCCAGACTTGATCAGAGCAGCTAATAGCTGTTTCCTAATACGTTCCTTGTAGTCCAGTTACAGTTTGTTGGATTTGTTCTGTTTTAATATGTTTCCTGTTTATCTCCTGCACTGTGTAGTCCCCATTGTGGAGATGCCTCCTGTCTGGCACTTTTTCCACAGTTTCTTACTTCTTGAGCCCGGTGGTTGGAGTGTACATGATGATCTGTGCTGGCATCAGTCCTGCCCAGCACCACGGGGTACTTTGCAGAAGCAGTACTTCCCTCAAAACCAGAGTGTTATGAAATCCATATTGAACCAGACTGTCCAGAGTCAGCCTGTCCAGAGCTGACCCAGGGCAGAGGACAAGTAGGCAGCTGGCTGAGATGGCATCTGACCTGGTTTCCTGGAGAAACGTTGAGGAGGTCTTCCATCCTGCTCCTGCCTCTGCTTTGCAATGCCTTTTAGGAGCTCCTCCTCACCCTGTGCTTGCAGCAGCAGCTCCTGGCCCTCTCTTTCACTCGGCTGGTTCCTCTCCTGCCAGTCTGCTCCACCAGCCCCAACTCAGAGCAGCCACTTTTCTCCAAGAAAAGGGTCCAGCCAGACTCCAAGCAGGATCCAGGCTGTTCAGGCTGCCAGGGAAGGGACAGGGGGAATTGGGAAGGGATGGCAACTGCTGTTGAGATGTCACATCTCCTAACTGCGAATAATCACAATCCCCCACCTCTGCTCCTGCCCCACTCCTGGCACAAGGGGAGCAGAAATCTTTGCTCTGTGGGGACTCTGCCCCTCCTGATCCTGCTCTTTCTCTGTCCTGTATCATGCAAGAGTGGAGTTGATGGCAGCCCTTGTCTTCCCTCCTCTTAAGCCCTTTCTTTCAACTGGGGAAGCAGGGGAGAGTAAAAAGAGGGGAAAAAGGAAAAAGGTTGGAGGATGAGACTCTATTGGGAAAGTGGGTTGGAAGTGACAGCTTGGGGTTCTCAGGTTAGACTAAGGGAACTGCTGTATCCCAGAGAATGGGGGTAGGAGGGGAGTGCCAAAGAGGATGAACAGACTGTGTATGAATAAAGAGTTTCCCTAAAGCTCCTTTATTCTCTCTTTTCCCCTTCCTAGATCCACCATCTCTTGAGAACCTTCCGCTCACTCCCAACCCTCTTCACCCCTCTGGTTCTCAGTGCCCAACCCAGAACCTACTCTGTTGCTGCTCAAAATTTAAATTTTACTTACAAAGCCAAAAATCTTTGAATAAGCTCTGGCCTGATGTATATCCAAACATTGTTCTTCCTATTCTGTCTTGTGTGTCTGTAGTTTGTATCACAGAATTGCAGTTTTTAGAAAGTTGCACTCATGGACTTGCGTCCTCTTCGAACTTCTGAGCCATGTGTAAGGTCTCTGGTGGGGAAAGCAAGGTCATTAGCAAACTGCTGTTTAGAAAAGATAAAGTTTGTTTAAACCTCTGCCTTGCAAGTGCCTAAGGTTGTAATGGTAGGTATGCAAGACAGATCAAACCCAGAAAGCTTCCTTCAATTGTTCAAGGTCTGAGAAAGTGTGTTTCCTGCACTGCAGACAAAATGCAGGCATTCAGAAGGAAACAAATATTAAGAATTTGAAAAACAGTAAGGGCTTAAATCCCATGCTTTGGCATAGATGCTCCTTGTTGCCACCTGGTCAAGTTTTGCAGCAGAAAATGTGATATCTGTTGTCTTTGGTGATACTAGCCTTTTGGCTTCTCTCTCTCTGATCTCCTGATGCCAGCAATGTTTAGATAAAGGTTGAATGGATGTTACCATCTCTTTTCTGTGCAGTGCTGCTTTTTGACTGTCAAACTAACCTTTTGGGACAACTGGCAATTCATCTAAATTAGAAGAGTGTTGAAGCTTACCTGTGATAGTCTGGAGCAGTTGTAAAGAATATGAGCGATGTAAGTTCTGATCTTCTCTAAGGACACAGGTGCATGTGCAGAGTTCAGCCTGTGTCAGGACCAAGTGCATGACCCACTGGAGCAGCAGCATATTAGCTGCTTTATATAACTGAACAGAGAAGGATGCAGAATCTTTAAAAATGGCTTCATTTTCTTCAAATGCTATATAATTCTGATATTGGAAAGTATGTTAATCACAAGCAATGTCCTTCGTACATCTGAACCTAAATATCATAACCGCAAACCCCCAAATCCCCAAACTTTTTAATAGCCTGACCAAAATCCCTTCCGCTAATTACTGTTCCAATCTTCCTGGCTCTAGACTTGTGATAAATAACATTTCAAAGTTTCTCAAGTCATTATAACATTTTCCAGAAAATACCCGGGCTTCACATATAAGATACCAGGAGGAAAATACATTGTAAAATGCAAGTGCATAAAAAAAATAATCTTCTCATAGTTCATAGAGCAATAAAAAAAGAGCGCAAAACCAAGTTGGTTGATCCTTTACAGGTCACCTTCAGGATTGCCGAGCTGTGATGAAAGGTATTTCTTCCCACTTGATAAGAATAATGTGTTTATTGCATGGGCAGAATGCAATTTATGAGTTCCTTAACTATTTATTTCATGGGGCTTGAACTGAACTGGGTCATAGGAGATCAGTGACCTGACTATCATTTTGTTCTCCAGTTTCACACCACTGTGTTTTTTTTAAAAGTGAACTTCCTATCTGTGAAGAAAATTATGAAAATGAGTCAGCAGTGTCCACCTGAGTCTGCAGGCCACCTGAAACCATAGCTTGTGGACATGTCAGGAGCTGTCTTGGTAGCTTGCAAGTCTGGTGCCTGGTTAGTATAATTTCAGAGATAACATCATGATTTGCTGCACTGCTGATCAGCGTGTGGTAAGGTAAAAGGATGAACATATTACAAACAGATGCTTTTTTGTCATTGTCATTTTTTTCCTCTGCAATGAGGACTCGAAGTTGTTTATTTCAACTGGCATATCAGGATCACCTGGCACCCTAGGGAGGAATTTTCCTACACGCAGGCCAGTTTTAAATATTCCTTAATTTTGGTCCTGTCTCCAAAACTCTCCCAAGAGATGCCTGGCAGAGCACATATGAAAGCAGTTTTAACAGCTGCAGGATTTGTGGCTGATGTTTTGCTTTGTTGTCTCAAGTACATTAGTACCTTTTTCCGAGTTAAATTAGTATTGTACTTTGTGAATGATGCTTTAGAAAATATTACTGCTTGTTTGTCCCAAGTTCAGCCCTTGATATCCATGTTTTATGGATGAATAAATACTTGTCACTTTGCAACGTTAATTGTTGCTTAAGTCAAAGTGTCTTTGTTGTATGATTTTCCAAGATTTTAAATATTTTATAAAACATTACATTTATTTTTTGTTGGTGCATAAATAAAGAGACAGTAGTGCTTAAAAAATATTAAATAGTGATTCAGTTTAAGAATTGAGTCTTTCAGTTTAAACTAGTAATTTCTGGAAGCGACTTTGATGCACCTGTAATGGCTTTGAAATTGTTACAAGAAAAAAATCTGTTAGTGAAAGGATATTTTATAAAAGATCCATTAGTCCAGAATCTTTCTATTGGCCAAAAGAAAGGATTTGCTGGTGATAATGGCTCTCAAAAATATATACCTTGTCTGTCTTACATCAGGTTCTGTTTTAGAGAATTATGTTAGGTTTTCAGATACTGGCAATTTGCTGAATGTTTTGCTGTTCCTCATCCTTGAAAAGTGCCTGTTAAACTAGCAAGTGTCAGAATCCATAGATTCTATTTATTGTTCTTTATAAAGTGCTTATCACTGTGACATTCAGGGACTGTACATGGATTAAAAAACAGCAAGGAAGCTATCTTGGAGGAGCTGGTATGACTTGTTATGCTGGGCATGTTATAATGTAAAGCCCTGCGTAACTGGGATGGGGAATGGACACAGGTAATCCAAAAAATTATTTGGAGGAAGATGTAAAATATAGCTACTTAAATGAGAAACTGAGGACTGTGGCCGAACCAGAGCTGGGCAATATCCATGCTGTGGCTTGTAGCTGTACCTTCATGTCTTAATCCCCTCTGATCCCACTTCAGATGTCCCTGGTGGCTGTCCCCACCCATTTCATTGAGGTGGGCACAGCAATGCTGGATCCTTTTCCCCACTGTGACGCTTCCCCTTTGAGTGAAGGAAGTATGGGTATCATATGCAACATGGAGAAAAAGGGTTTATTTCATTGCCTGGGTGAGTAACTGTCTGGTTGGCGCAGGCTGTGCTGTGTTTCTTCTCCTGTACACTGGCAGGATGCTGTCCATGGGATCCCCAGAGCCGAGAGCAGTGGTGGTTGCCCACCTTTGAGCTGGTGCCCGTCAGGCTGTCTGCAGACACAAGTGGCTGTCACTCGCCTCGACTCAGGGTATGGGTTCAGTGGTTTCTTTGCAAGTTTGGAGGCTTTAGTATTTTCTGGTTTTTACAAGCAGAAGTGGACCTTCTCCTGCAATCACACGACGAGGAGATGATTTCCTGGGGAACAGGTGGGCAGTGGTTACACTGGTGGCCATGTCCCCAGGTGGCCCCTCCGCTGAAATGAAATTGTGGTGCTGGGACATGGTGCAGAGCTGTGCTTTAACCTAGGTGTAATAAAACCTCCTGACATTTTAAAATAGAGCTTCATGCAGCAATTTTTTTGTTTTAAACTTGTTCTTGTCAGTGACATTTAGCTACGGGAAGTTGAAAACAACTTTTATTTTTAACAAGCGAGTACAAGCGGAGTTTTTGGTAAGGCAGTGATCACGCCACTAGTGAGAGTAAGGTCTGCAGCCTACGCCAGGACTGGAGCTCAGGGTCAGCAGCCCAAGGCACAGCTTCAGATTTTTGAACCCAAAGCAAAGTACTCCCCTCTGCTGGCTGCCTCATGCAAAGGCTTTATGGATGGGTACCAGCTTTCCAGTCACTAAAGATGCTGCTTCTGCCACAGCCACAGCACCCTGCAATCTCTTCTGGGCATTTGACTGTTGGCTTTTTTTTTTTTTTTTTAAAGTTATATTAAAAGACAACCAGTGAGCAAAGTAAACAAGTTTAATAGCTTCATATATGGATGGAAATTCCTGCAAGCCTTGCTTTATAAATAGGAGTGGTTTTCCCCAAGAAATTTTGACAAAAAACTTCATTTCTAAATGAAAAGTTAATTTTAAAACTTTTTCTTTAAATCTGTTTTTTGAATGACTTCAAATGTTGATGTTATAGTTACCAGCAGAATTAAAATGCTAACTTCATCTAGTTTTAACAAGAATGCTGATTTCTGTGTATATTTGCAGCTCTGTAACACAGGGGTGTCACACGTTTACCCTTCCTGGAGCTGAATCTAGTGCTTGAAGTTCCTTCCAGTTTCATATTCCTGAGATGAAAATAATGATGACACTGATGTTATCTGGATGTGTAGTTAAGATCCTAAGTACTAGATTGTTCTGTGTAGTTCACACCACCCTATTTTATTCCCACTGTAGAACAGCAGCCCAGCATGCTGTAGAAACACCAGCCGTGAAACAGGTTTTTTTTTAACAAATAAATGTGGTGCAGCAGAAGGGTTTCCTGATACAACGTCTACTTGACATAGTTTCTGACCTTATGCCTTTCCTTACCCTCCTTCCCCCTTCCCCTCCTCCTTTGTCCAGTTTTTCATTAAGATGTAGGAAGTGGATCAATGGACTGAGGGCAGGAGGCTGTGTAGGTCCCACGGTCCTGGGTGGAATTGACTGTGATGATGAAGTGGACCCTCATTTTGTATTAAAGGCTGACGCTAATCCCTCTTCCCCATTAAGAAACTGCCACTAAAGAGCAAACTTATTTCCTTGTGTTTTGACAGAAGATGAGCAATTGCATTTGCAGAAGCAATTTGGGAGAGCATAAAAGCTGTCAGCACAACTTAGAGGTGTCTTTCAGCATGGTGTGTTCACACGCAAAGCTTTGCCTTTTGAAGGTATCAGCTTTTTCCTGGCCATGTATGTCCATGTGGCCTGCTGTATGTGAAAGGACAGGCACACCCAGGACAGAAGAGTGCTGGCAAGTTGCTAGCCAGACTCCCTTTTTTTGATAGTTCTAGATACGAGAGGTTTCTCAGTGGCTGACAGCAGATTTATCTTCTTCAGGGAAAACGGCTGGGGGATAGACTCTGGTCCTTTGCTGCCTTGTGCCATGTGTGGTCATCTGCATCACTGCAAAAGTGACATCCAAGTGCCACCATTTTGATCTAGTGGTATGCTGCAGTCACTGGGTGCCCATGTGAACGGCTCCCCGCGGTGCTGGGAGACAGACTGGTTTTCTTTTTGAACAAACCGCTTGAGCATTTTGTTATACAAGAAAGACCTCCACAAGACTCCATGAGAAATCGGACGTGAAAAATGGAGTTTGGACATGGCTCCAGCGGTAAGCATTGCTCTGCAGCTTACAGAGCTGCTGAGTAACCCAGATCACTCCTCTCCTTCAACAGGCAACAAGAGGTACTATGGACTGGGGCAATCTCTCCAACTTGGTCTACCTTTTGTCACATGGTCCTTGCAGTGGTACAGTACTTCTTTGTTGTTTGGTCTGAGGGACCTTTTCCCTTCTTGTTGCTGCAGATGTTGTTGTAGTTGTTTCGTGCATTCACTTGTCATAGGGAAGTTCTCAGCAAGTAGTTGTGCACAAGGGAAGGTAGATGTGTGCTTGCATGATACACGAGGGCAGATGGGGAACTGCAGACCTGTTTTGAGGTGCCTGAGGCACGCCGGGCTTCTGCTGGAGTTGGCATATTTGTTGGCAGCAGGCAGGGTTGGGTGGTATGATTGATCAGGGCTAAACACATGGAAGATGAGGGATGTGGTCCTGTTTTGCTCACAGCTCTGGGAGTCAGGGGACTTAGATTCCACTCCTAATCCTGCCACTGTGACCTAAACCTGGCCTCTGTGACCATAACCTGGTAGCACAGTGACTTTGTATCTCAGTTGTCCTGTTGATAAAAATGGACTTCAGCTTTTTGCTGTATCGTGCTGATATTAAGATGGCGAATTCTTCTTACTATCTGCAAATGATTTTGAGATCTCAGGCTGAAAGCTATTATGTAAATATAAAATATATTATTATCTTGTGTTGTAAAACAAAACAAAATGTTTTTAATTGTGCTTTGTTTGAGCTATGGTTTCTTGCAGGAACACAAATAAAGATCACAGCTTTTCACGTCATTTGAAAGAGGCAGTTGGTAGCAGCATGACAGAAAAATACCTTAGAAAATTCAAGCACAGTCATCTCCACAGAAAATACTTGAGGTTTTGCCCTTTTATCTCTTCTTTTCAATTCTGAGTTTCTTCCCCACGCGCCCTGCAGATAGTATCCCTATGATATTGTAGTCTGCAGCCACACATGCCTGGAGAGATGCCCCCCTTCCCAAAACCCAAATCTTCATTTTCTCACATCAGTGACTGTATATTAAGGAGTGGGTGGTAGGGGGAAGGATATTATTTGACAGCTAATATTGTAAATGCTGTCTAATATGGTTTGTATATGGGAACAGTAATAGCTACCACTGCTGTGGTTTTGTTGCTGCAGGGAAAATGCAATAAATAGGAATTTCAGAGGAAGACCTTGTGATGAAGGAAGGTCCTGGGATTTCATTTGTTCCTATTGTTTTCCACTGTTAACTCTCCCTTCTCATCTTACTGGAATAAAATATAGATCTAAACAGATCCTGGCATGCTATAGATGTACTATACAAAGGCAATACACATACCTGTTCCCATTAAAATTCATCTGTATGATCCTCTGTGGAAAACAATGACGCTGTGTTTCATAATAATTTCCATTTCAAGATCTCAAAGCACTCTCCAAAGACTAATCGCTCATCTTTATGCTGCCCTGTGGTAAGTTAGCATTATTGTTCTCCTTTTATAGGTGAAGAAGGTGGGGAGCTCCATAACCACATCGTAAGCAAGTAGCAGAGCTGGGAAGAACGCACACTTCTGACCTTGCTTGCTTTATCCACTAGGCTGTACTTTTTCCTTGCAACCTCAGCAGTGCCTGCCACTGCACATCGTTTTTTGGTTCCCTTGCTGAAAGCTCCATGTTTCCCTCCTTTGCTCTTCCCTTTCGTCAAGGCACCCAAGCGTGTCAAAGACTGCAGACCACATATTAAGGAACAAGACTGTAAGGGAATAAGATGCAGCTTCTTATTAAAATAAAGGAATCCATTTAATGTGTGCCCTGGCGGTAGAAGAAGTGCTCTCTCTCCTTTGCATGTGTAGGCTGTGATCCTGGAGACCCTTGAAGGAAGCTGCTGCCTGACTTCCTAAGCTGCCCAGATGCAGTGTGTGGTAACAGGACAGAAACACACTATTTTATTGTTATTCCTCCTCCAGCATCACTGAGGAATATTTGATTAGCCAGAAAGTTGTATGAAGTGGCCTGGAGATGTGGGTGCACTCATAAAGTGGTTGGTTGCCTTTTCTCTCCCTGTCCATTGCTGCACATCTAAAGGTAGGTGGAAAGGACAGTGAGGTCTTCAGCCGGTTAAGAGCTCTTTGTGCTTATCATGCACTGTCTCATTTTCCCCAGGGATACGTGTCTTCATGGCAGTGCCAAGATGCTTCTACATACTTTTCAGAGAAGTATTTTTGAGGAGGGAAGGTGAGGAAGCAAAGGGCTGTTCATTAAGCCTTAGCACTGTTCTGACTCAGGCAGAGCTTAAGAGGTATTTTTCTTACGTGAGACTGTCATGGGTTGGCCTGTTACTGCTTGAAAGAACTGTGGTATTTGCACATTTAAGGACAGTTCACATCACAAATCGGACTCTGTACGATTTTCTGCCAGAACTTAATCTTCCTCTCCTCAATCCTAAATGTTGCCTATCTACTATTTAGTCTTTCCATAGTCACTTAACATGACTTAAGTCATATCCTCAATCCTGAATCTTTCTGAATAATCTGGTAAGCACAACATCTCTCTGATTGCTTTCTTCACTTTCTTGAATCCAGCCAGTCATTCTGAAAATCAAACAAATATGTGTGATCAAATGTATGTGTCTTAATAAACAAATCTTTCCCTTTAGCTGAGATTTTCTTGAAAACAGTCTGCATTACCTGGGTGATGGTATCCTGCTACTTCTGTGGCTAGATGAAGCTTGGCCCTTTAGGATTCTGTTCCTAGTAGGAAGCCAGTAGAATAAATTAAGAGGAGTCTTGGAATAACCTAATTTCGGTTTAAGATAATTAAACCAAATTCTGTTTCTCTGACTAGAGTGAAACAAATTACAGTGGGAGTTTTCAAAGCTGCTTTATCAGAAGTCCCCATAGTTTTTGCTTCTGATGAGCTCTGTGCCCAAGGAGGCCCATCCGCTGCCTGCACTCAGGGTTTCTTTTGTGAGGACTTCTCGTGCTTTCTGTCTTCAGTACACCACCTGGACACTAGGTCCTCCCCTGACTTGCAACATTTGAACCTGGGAAACCCTTCAGGAGAGACAGCTGTGGTCTGGCCAGTCTCCGGCTCTTGCTGATGCAGTCCCTTCTCCTGTTTTTTGGTTTAATTTCATTCTGTGAAAAGGCTTGACGGCCTCTGCTGACAAGTCTGAAAGATCACAACCATTTGTTTTTAGCATGGTGGCTGATCATTTTCAGATTGCACCCAGTCCACCCTTGGATCGTTTGCTCCTTCCCAGGGCTGAACTGGAGAGTGTCTAATTCAGCCCAGCAGCGCTAAGTGCGTCTGCATAAGGCTCTGCAGCTGCACCCCTTACGCCTACTCCAAATTTTTGTCCTAGTGCCTAACTTATCTCAGTGAAAAGCTGTGGATACAGAAGGGTTAAGAAGATGTGGGCTTAGTCTGTGCGTACATGAGACGCTGAGGCCCAGATGGTGTGCTTAATTACTCTGGCCAGCTCTGGCACCATCCCACTCTGGAGGGAATTAAATGAGGAACGGTGTGTCAGAGACTGTTCCTTTCCACTCTCCCCAGAGCACTTCAGTGGTACAAGCTCCACAACACATTAGGCCTAGCTCAAACATCCCCAAAACAAAGTGGCTTTGGGGTGGTGGTTACCCTTGAGGTTCACAGCTGGGCTTTTACATGCTCCACGTGCCATCAGGGCTGCAGTGGGAGTGCCTCATTACAAGTGACTCCAGGACTCTGTTTTCTTTGCAGAAGCAGTCAAATTCTGATCATAAGCATGGCTATAATGCTTACAGCTCATAGAGCCTCAAATGCATGACGAGCGCTTGGTCTAAGAGCTTTATCATTAATCCAGTCCCCCTGCTGCTCGCTATCACATGCATGGAAACACACTATTCTTGGTGACTTGCTCGGCAATATACCTGCATCCAGGCAGAACTTACAGGGCTGGTCCCCATTTTGCTGTCAGGAGGGAAAACCCAAACAGCAGCCAAGGGATGTGCAGTCTCTATTTTGGCTTCTTGCATGTGTGTCTGCAGAGCAAGGCTGAACATCAGAAGAATGCAGATGGCTCCATGGCAAGACATGAGGTGACCCCAGATGTTGCCGCTCAGCCTTTCCCAAGGAGTTATGGCCTGGCTGCAGCGGTTGAGCGCCCAGTTGGATCCACTCTTGCCTGCAGCGCCAGGTCTGGTAACCAGCTGCTAGGGGGAAGCTGGCTGTTCTTGTCGCTCAGCAGAGCAGTAGCCGAGACGCGTGTGCCTTGAGGTACTTGCCACATTCTCTCTTCCCATAACCACCAGCAGTTTTAAGTGCTAGAAAGACTACAGAATGAACGTTTTTAGCAGGGGCTGGTGCAGTTAGAATTGTGCTTGAGATTGTCAAGGTGCTATAAATTTTAAAGTCCTGTTTTCAGACTGAACCTGGGCAGCATTCTGCATTTGGCAAAGATTTGTCATACTCGGTTTCTAGTCTGAAATAAAGCTTTTTCTTTTTTTTTTCCTTTTTTTCTTTTCTGTTCCATCTTTTGAAGTAAGAGCAAAGTTAATCTAGTTTTTCCTGAGAAAAACAAAAAGCGGGGGGAATATATTTTAGGTGGTGGTGGTTTTCTTAAGCTGTTTTCAGCAGTAATGGCAGATGTTTGAAAGTTGTGATTTACAGTGGAAATGCTCCTCACTGAAGAGCGATGTGTGGCCTTTTTCCAAAGGAAATTGGGTTTGATTTGACCACACTATTAGCACTGAAAATCACATACTGAGCCTGCACTGCAGAGTGTTTTTTCTGGGCTTAAGCGTGCACCTCGGGAACGAGGCACTGTTTGTGAGTGAATAACTTCACTCTGCAGCCAACTGGGTAGGCCTCAAAAGGGCTTTAAAAGCCCGGGCTGCTTTTCACATGGCTTGAAAAACTTAAGGTAAGAAAAGTGTGTCCTATAGTGCCTGCCGCTCCACCAGTCAAAACACCTCTGTTGCCTGGGGAAATGCACTCAGCTCTAGAAGTTGAGAGGGCATGAATCCTATTTCCAGGTCTGTGCTTCACAACTCCTGTTTAGTGTGTCTGGCTGGTGCAAAGACAGCTGGAATTTGAGAGCTGTGGTTCATTATGGAAATAGTTGCCACTGGGGAACGGCCCATGGCTCTGATCCAACAGTGACTGATTTTTATTTGACCAGTTTAAGGGGTTTTGAAAATCCCACGCTGAATGTGTGGAGCAGAGGTTTTAGTAGGCACATTAACACAGCCCCTGAGGATGGCTGTGCTCCACAAAAGTGGAGTGACTGAGGTCAGACGCAGACTGAAGTCCCTGATCTCGGAAGTGCCACTAATGAGCCTGCACACACTTTTCAAACAAAATTTGATGAGAGCGCACACCATTCTGGAGTTGTTTAGCAAATTAGTTTCTGTATTTTTGTGAGCTTTATATCCCTGTGGATTTAACAGTATCTCTTTTGATACTCTGCTTCTTTCCTAAAAAGTAAGCAGATAAAAACATTGTAAGAAAGTAAATGGAAAAGCATGTATTGTATCTCAGTTTGAACGCATAAGTCATCTTGAGTCATTCACGTGCTCGTACCTCTGATGGGGGTGCTGCCCCTTGGCTGTGGGCACACACAGCCCTGGGGGTGTCATGGTTCATTATGAGGACGAGAGGGGGAGATGCTTTTCAGTGGGATTGCGTGAGTTGTTTGGCACACCATCGCTGGGCCTTGGGCAAGCAGTGGGGAAGGGGATACACACACATCACTTCAGGCACACGTTTGCTGGCTTTGTCTTCTGCAGGTTAGTCAGCTGGATCCATCTGCACCCTAAGCAGGACAGGCAAGGAGGCTGTGAGAGGTGTGTAAAAGCCAGCGGCCCCTTTCCCTGGCAGACAGAGCCTGGGGGCACTTTGCAGGCAGCCCTGGAAGGCGATAATCATGAGAGGGATAATGACTTGTTTCGGGTTAATAGATCCTGACAGCCTAATTTCCCCTGGTGAAAATAAAAGGGAATAAATCTTACAAATACTGTAAAATCAATAGCTAACAGTGAAGGGGCTGACAACAAGACCCTATATCCACAGCACATTTTTTTGGGTGAATTGTTCCTTTCACATTTCAAGCAGATGGGTTCCCTGTGGCTTTGCTAGAGCCAGGTAATCCTCCATTTTCCTTTCTGTCATGCCCGTCTCTGCAGTGCTTGTGTTTTACTCACTCACCTTCGAGTTAGGACTCTGAAGCCTTGAGCCTGTTGGAGGGGAAAGCTGCCTTCCCTGGGGAAGACCCACAGTGCTCTCGCTTCTCAGGGGACCTTGGAGCCTGCTCTTCCCTCTTCTCATTGGCATGCATGGCTAACCTGGTTACAGGTCTTCATCTGTAAACAGTTAGATAACCATATCCTGACCCTCCTAAATAACCCAGCCACAGGAGCTTTTGCTCGCTGCTCTGTGGCTGTGTTCCCCAGCGGAAGACCGCAACCTCTGGTATGTTAGTGACCTGAAATATTGACAGACTTACCAACACGTTTCTTTGCCTTCCCAAGGTCAGAGTTTAAAATTCATGCACTGAGCAACCAGAAGCTTCCCCAGATAAATCTGAGTCCATTGAGAACAGTCTGCAGTAAGTGTGGATTGGCAGCATTACAGAAAGAGAAGATCACGAAATAGGAAGTAGTTTAAAACTCATTACATATGCCTAAATTAATGTCGAGGAAAGCACTGCTGTGCTGGCACTCAGCTGCGAGTTGTTGGACTGGTGTGAAGCAGGGAATGGGATTTTCCTGTTGATGTGCTCTGTTGGGAAGTGGTGGGAGCTTGCTGAGAAGGGCTGCTGGATGCTTGCTGACACACACACTTTGCTGACCGAGGCACAAAGTCCTCTGGTGCAGAGTAAGCTTGAGGGGGACCTCAAACTCCAAGCTTGAGAAGTTCCTGGCTCCTTGGGCTAGCATGAGTGTGGACTGAGCAGTCCTACCAAAGGAATGTGCATGTAAGCTTGAGGAATAAGGCTTGGACTGGAGTGAGTGTTTTCTTGTTATTGGCTTCCCTTTGAATGAAGATCAGAGGGAGGAATGGTCTCTATTCAATACTCGTGGACACTATTTTAAAGCCAGAGTGGAGAAACTACGTGTTTCACAGTTTTCAAATACCAAAGTTTATTTAGGTTGGTAAAAACTGTGGTAAAAAGCTACTGTCCTCTCAGAGATAAGAATAACAGAACAGGTATTCAGGAGAAGCCTGTGTGAGGGGTTGATCCCACCTCTCAATTATAGGGCTTTGGTTCTTTCCTGTATTTGCCTTTAAGTTACGTCCTTCATTGAAAGGAAAGGAAATTCTCACTTTCTTTGTTTCCTGGATACAGACATTCTTGGACACAGGCAAGTGAACTTTTTTCCTCAGCCCGTCCCAGCTTCTCAATTATTCCTCCCTGCTGAGGGACACTCAAGAGGCAACCTGCATTTCCTATGTCAGGGCAGTGTCCAGGTGAGAGCACTCTCCTGGGTCTCAAACTCCTACCTCTGAAAAAGGCTTCCCCTGTGATGTTGAACTTGTTATCTCTTGGCCACAATTTTTCTTCTGTCAGATGGCTCCTTCCTTCTGGTTCCCTTTTCTATCTCTTCATCATGTAATTTTCAGACTTTTCAGGCTCACTCTCCTTGCCCTCTGTGTGTAAGTAGGGTGCCCATGCAGTGATGTCCTTTTCTTCGCTGGCATTTTTAGTTATTACATGTAGAGCAAAAGTACTGCTCAGAGAAGCCTGTGAGGGTTTCTCCACTGATGGTTGAGGTTCCCTTTGAGATTTTCTCAAACCCTCCAAGGCATTTTCTGTTATCCCCTCTCTCCCTCTGTATATTTGCCATTTACAGTGCTGATGACCTGATGCAACACCTTTCCCTCTCTTTTGTTACCATCCAGGGGCTGTGGAGAGAGACTTTGTATAAAGTAACTTAAACTGAAGTATATTTTTAAGAAGCAGATGTCTCACTCTTGTTACTATACTATGCAAGTAGTGGCTAAAAGTTCTTTCAGAAAGGGCTGGGCATCCTGCTGCTTACCGTGGGTTCTTTGTCCTCTCAAAATGAGCTAGAATCTCTGTCCCCCCTCTCCCACCAAGAATTCCGCACATTTCAAGCAATACCAAATGCAGAGCAACATTAATGAATTTATGCACAGAAGCCTAATTTAAATTGTACAGGTAGTTATGTTTTCCTCTAGCACCTTTTTGTGGAAAAATCAAGAAACTCGTGCACTAGAGTTCTACCTCTCCATTGTGAAAGCTAAACAAAAATCAACATGCTGCAGGCAGTGCATGTTTACAGAGAACAGACTGATACCAGGCTGGGCAGAGAATCCCCTAGTGACTCCTATTCATAGTCTATACTTTCCTCTGCCAAAGTAACTAATGAAATAATCATAATATTTAACAATAATGATAACAATAGCTGGTTCCCATGTAGGTTTTTTTCAGTCAAAGATTACAGTGCTCCCTTCTTACTGATGTTTTTGCATTTTGACGATAGATAAGCCCGGGACAGTAAAATACCCTGGGAAATGGAATCACTAGTGATGTACTTCAGTGGTTACAGGGACGGTTTCATAGAGGAAGCGTCTACTGGATGGAAAAATGAATCTGTGATTAGGCACAGAAGGACTTGGGGTCCTCAGGAAAGCTGGAGCTTCTTTGTGCCATGCAGACCATGGGAAATATTCTCCTTGCGCCAAATGCTTTGTCATTCAGTGGAAGTGGTAGAAGGAAAAATAGAGGCACACAAGCGGAAATGGACTTGACTTCCCGTGTCACCGTGAGATACATGCAGGTGAACACTGAGTGTGCACAGCTGGTGTAGTCCATAAGTTGTGTCCCATGAAGGAAGCCTTTGTGGACACATCAGACCTGGAGATATGGAGAGAAAGCTGAGGTAGCTGCTTTTGGCAATTGTGTCTTGTAGCACTGAACCCTCCCTCCTGCTTTGGGACCCTGTACCCCAGACACAGGAGGCTGGCATGTCAGGAGGGGGCTGGTAAGCTGCAGCTTCTATAAGGTACCATGAGGCGGAATAAAGATGCTGACTACACTGCAAATGTGTGTGGGATGCAGGTGCTGTGAACGGATAGCCTGGGGGGGAATGGGAGAGTGTGAGCCTTGCACTTGCTCTGTGAAACTTGGCAGATGTGTTGAAGTCATTTGTCTTGAGTCATTTGGTGGGTCAGTCAGTGGCAGAGCCAGAAATAGAATCCAGGTCTCCTGAACAGCGGGACCACCACCATATCTCCAAAACCATATTGCCTCTATGAAGTTATTTCAGAAGGATGCAAAATGCCAAGAGATCTTGCACTTTTCTACCCAGCCAGCTCTTCATTGTAACCAGGTGGGTGCTCTTTGATCATGGCTGCATATTCAAAATCTGTGACAGGTCAATTTTGCACAAGAGTTAAAAATAAGTTTCTCAGGTAGTGAGGATCTTTTGCTACTGCAGGCAGAGGCAGGACTATGATGCTAGAGATGAAGTAAGTTAGCTCTCTTTACACTGCAGCTTTCAAGGTGACCTTCACATTAAAAAACCCACCTTGAACATAAATCTGGAAGTCTTACGTATTTACTTGTTTATGATTTAGGAAATGCAGTTTGAATACGTGGTTCTTTACAGACACTTAAAAGAAAACCTCTAGGAAGCTTCTGCACACGTTCTGACTCATACACCACACTGCATGACAATGTAAAACCATGCAGACCTGGCTGATGTGGACACCAACCCCGGGAGGATTTGTAAAGCAAGAGCCTGAGCCAAAGTCCTGTGAAGTCAATCCTCTGGGATTTCAATCAGACCCTGCATGTGTTTTTTCCCCTCTCCTCACCCCAGTGTTGGGTGCTAACTGCAGCTGTGACTGGAGTCTCACCATGGATCTCTGATGATTTGTTCAGGCTACTTGCTAACCACATTCCTCTGCCGAGAAGACTGCCTTCATAGAAGCATGACACTCTTCTATACAGCATCTTTCCTTTTCAGGCCTCCCATACATTCTCAAGGAAACCTAACTGCAGCAAACTGCTAGGTATGGCATGAATAATCATGGCTGCAATTTAAAAAATTGTAGCTTTGCTATATCAATGAGTGTGCAACAGTGAAGAGCAGGCGCCATGGTACCTTGAACATGACAGGCAGAGCAATGTGGAAAATGTTGGGTTTTCTTCCAGTAGTAAATGCTGTGCTCAGCAACCTTTTCACACCAGCTGTGGGGTTTTCAGTGATGCCTGATATAGACCACATCCATTGCAAGGTGGCAGAAGCTGACCACAGCCTGCAGGCAAGCTGCGGAGCCTGCACTCTCCTGCTGTGCTACAGTCACATCTGGAACCCATAGTGATAGGGCAAAACCTAGCCTTTTTGATGCTGCTCTGCTGCATCCTGTGCATCCATGAAATAGTAGTAATTCAAAGATTTTTGCCTTGGGATGACTTATATGCTATTTCTAAATCCCCTCAGGACCTGGGGGGGTGGAGGGGGAATGAAATGCATTTGTATGTATCTGATTCTGTTTTAGTTGTTTGTTTGCTTGTTTTTCCTAAAACAAGGATAAACTTGGGGCAGCAATCAAAACAAAAACCATAAAGAAATCCAAAAGTGCCAAGCGAAGCTGAAACAATGCTTCTGGGATGGGACGTCTGTTCTGGTGCTATCAAGCCAGTGTACTCCCCTGAGTGGGAGCTCATGTATCATTGGCTTTTGCTGACTTGAAACCTCTTTTTTACATTTTAAATGGCATTTATTGACTATTTAATATTTAAACATGCTTAATAAATCCTGAAATGAAACCACTGTCCTGTGAACGTGGGACTTCCCCTATTTTTAGCAAGGACAGGCATGAGCAGTAAAACGATAAAAAGCCCAAAGTAGGGACAGTGTCAGTATAAAAAACGGCATTCCGTGTCTCAGTAAATGTGTCGCAGGCTTGCCTCCAAACTGGCAGCAGCAGGGCAAAGGCTCCTTTGGGAATGCAGCACTGCACTGAGCTCTGGCATCAGAGGGCTGCTTACAGCCTGACGCCACCCTCTTGACTAGAGCAGTGAGGAGGGCCAGGCAGTGATGGATCCCTCTCCCTTGGTCCCTCTCTCTGTGGACATAGGGTGTTGTCTCTGCTGGGGCACCAGCACTGCCTCCTCTGCAGGGATGTGATAGAAGGTGCCACTGACATGGCCTCTGGCATGGCGGTTTTCATCGCTTCACAGTTAGTTTCCTCACAGATTTCATTTCTTGACCTGACACTCTCAGTGGTTCCTTCAGACTGTCTCTAAGCTGTCATTTATCCCGTGCTGTGGGGAGCTGGCTCTCTGCTCTGGCTCAGTTTGGGTAGAGCTCTTTCTGAAGGCAAATTCCTGAAGCCCTCGTGTCACCCAAGAACTGCAGGTTCTGCAGGTGCAAGCACTTCCAGCATGAACTTCCTAGCTTCTCACTTACCCTGCAAATATGGGCTGTCCTGGGAACTGTTTTTTGCAGAAGATCTCCCTCAATCGAGATCTACTAGATGCCCTGAAGAAGATCCCTACAGCTTTCCTCCTGCTGTCTGTTGGTGTTTGTCCGAGTGCTCACACTGGCAATAAATGGAAATTCAGTTCGACAGCCTCACAGTCTAAAAAAAGATGTGCTTCTGTGATAAAGCATTCCCAGAAGGTTTAATGGTAACCAAACAAAAACGTATTCTGTAGAACTATTCTGTATTTAATATGTTGGTTCTGTATCATGGAAATTTACTCATTGGGGCATGAAAGATTCTCAAATTTAGTGTAAGTACCAGAAAACTCCTCTTTATAAATCAACCCGTTGCGATAGTTTTACATCAGCAAGCAGCTCTGAGTTGTACAGCCACAGTGTATCTCAATGCTTGGTTATCACCTTTGTTTTCCACCTATGCTTTCCAACGTAGTCAGTGGATTTGAGTGTTTAATTGTGCATCTTAGCAGTCAGGATGTAGAGTTGGTGGTTTGGAATGGCCACTTTCAGGCCTCTGGAGTGCAGATGAAAAGCTCATTATAAAAGAAACAAGATTTGGTCCCATATATCTAAACAGTGGGATTGGGAACTCTTCATAGCTGTTTGCAGTGGGTGCTTTGATGGTGTTAAAACTGTCTGTCATGGTAGGGCCTGACCAGACATCATTTCCCAACTCATTCCTGTTTCCTTTGGGAGTAAACCTGGGCAGATGGGAATCACAGAATTATTTAAGTTGGAAAAGACCTTTAAGATCATCTAGTCCAACCATTGACCTTACTCTACCAGGTCTGCCACTAAACCATGTCTCTAAGCGGCACATCTACATGACTTTTAAACACATCTAGGGATGGTGACTCAACCACCTCCCTGGGCAGCCTATTCCCATGTTTGATAACTCTTTCAGTGAAAAATTTTGTTGTAATGTCCAGTCTAAACCTCCCCTGATGC
Organism: Chionis minor; assembly: GCA_013398295.1. NCBI lineage: Eukaryota > Metazoa > Chordata > Aves > Charadriiformes > Chionidae > Chionis > Chionis minor. Next base: position 187,169 of record VZSF01010786.1, read on the forward strand.
AACTTGAACCCATTTCCTCTTCTCTTATCGCTAGTTACTTGAGAGGAGACCAGTGCCCATTTCGCTACAACCTTCTTTCAGATAGTTGCAGAGAGCAATAAGGTCTCCCCTCAACCTTCTCTTCTCCACACTAAACTATCCTAATTCCTTCAGCCCCTTCTTGTAAGACAAGTTTTCCAGACCGCTCACCAGCGTTGTTGCCCTTCTCTGGACATGCTCTGGCACCTCAAGGTCCCTCCTATACTGTGGTGCCCAAAACTGAACACAGTACTCAAGTGCTGAGTACAGGGGTACGATCACTTCCCTACTCCTGCTGGCCACAGTATGACAGGGCTGTGGTTTCCCCACTTAGGTGGACCACAGGACTTTGGGGAGCGCTGCAGAATGCCCCTTCCCTGCAGTGACAATGAAGCCAAAGAGAACTAATTCAGATTTGGCTTTCTACCTTTTTTTTTTTAATTTTTTTTTT